>JAPYYS010000524.1:0-74401 GCA_030522525.1 Campopleginae sp. 14b | reverse complement strand
TTTTTTTTTTTTTTTTTTTATTTTTTTTTTTTTTTTTTTTTTTTTTTTTTTTTTTTTTTTTTTTTTTTTTTTTTTTTTTTTTTTTTTTTTGTGATATTTTGGCTGTGACATGGTGTCGTAGAACCAGGACGGAACACCGTTGACGTATACACCATGGAATACCACGACGAATCGATCATTTCTCAGGCTCCCAATTTTTGTCAGGGGGCAAGAGAAAAATAGGAAAAAATGTGGTGCCTATGCACAAACGATTTATCACTCAAATTTCAATAAGAAACACGGTCCCGATCTATCAAAATGTAATAAAACGAAAATCTCACTCGGGAGGGAGAAAAAAAAATGGAGTAAAATTAATTCTTACATCGAATATCACGGATTTACGTCGCTTTCAGAATTTCAATAGATTCGAGCTTCACGTTTATTTGGTCAGACGATAAAAAAATCGAATGACGTGCGTTATTTTTATTTTTTCCTTTTTTTTGTTATAGGGACTTGGAGATTTTTATAGGACGACGCGACGCCAACGTCCATTCGCGTCCCTTCGATACCGAGGAACGATTTTTGGTGCGTTTATTATATTTCTTTTATTTCGGCGCTTCGGCCTCTCCGATTCTTCGATCTCCTGATCGGTTATCTGCCCTTGGTCGAGCGCCAAATAATCCAGGCCACGACGTTCCTCGCCTGACGACGATTCACCAACGTTCTCGACACTCCTCCCTCGATTCTGCTCCTCCAAACTCTCCTCGATCGAAATCACTTCCATTCTCCAACAATCCACCAAATATCGAGAAAATTCACGTTAACAATAAAATATAAAAATCCTCATTTATCGAGCAACTTAAATCGCTCAGAATTTTTCATTTCGTCTTACAAAATACTGGATCGATTTGTTATTACTTCACGAGCTAAATCCTCTCAGGCACATTCGCAGATATATCGTCAGAGATCTTTATCTAATCACGTTTCAACGCGTCCGAGTCACTAACTCAATGCTCCAAAGCAAAAATAATCAAAATTCAATTTTTTTGAATGAAAAAAAAAAAAATTTTTTTTTTTTTTTTCTACTAAAAAAAAAAAGCGGATCGAAGATTTAGAGATTCATCTCGACGAGCACCGATCGACTATTTAATCTCGATCTCATGCGGTGCGAGTCCAATCTCATGGCCCGCCGTCTGTGTAAACACGACGATTCTCCAAATATTTTATTTCTACGGACACGTGTTATTTAGTCTAAATTTACTTTGAGTCAGCATTGTTGAAATTTCGTAAGCATCGACGCTTTATTTTGCTTCGCACCGCATAGTTTAACCGCATTTTATTCCGTATCGAAATCTTCGCTAATTGTCGATATAATTATGATGGAATTGAATTTTTGGAGGTGCTTGGCAGGTTTGGTGAAATTTCATTCGTCAATTTATTCGGGAACGAAATAAAATTATGTTTTTTAGGCCGAAAATGAAGAATAAATATCAGATAAAAAGCATTTTTTACTAATTTTTTGACTTTAAATGAAATCACCCCAAGCTTCCATGATTCTGCACGAAGAAACGAAAAGAATGAGCCCAAGGTCAACCCTTTTCGTTAAATTTTACCAGAGATATGAATTTTCCAAAATTCGGCTAATATTTCACATTTTTTATGATTTTACCGAATTTTTGATTAATTTTTTGGTTTTCAATTAAATTTCTCCAGGCTCACGTGTTGGTGCATTAAAAACGAAAAGAATGAGCCCAAGTTGAATCGTTTTCGTTAAATTTTACCGAAGATACAAATTTCCCAAAATTGGGATCATTTATGACTCCGGATTGGCGAAAAAGGTGAAAAAAACGTTACCATTCTTGGATTAAATTTATGGACATTGCGACACATTTACAGAGAGGTATTCCGAGATATGCAAAAAAAATCGGTTCGTTAATCATTTTCGAACGTTACTAAACACACATTCTTATTTTTCCTTACAAACTAAACAGTTTTCTTCATTAAAATAGTGATAAGATGTACAACATTATAATGCAGGAAACTTCTTCGTTCATGAGAGGCCGTCGATCCATTCAGCGGCTATGTCTGCGAATATGCTCATCCCCAGGCATTCTCTCGTCGCTCATGTTTTTCCTCGACAAGTTTCCTTCCAAAATACTGACCCACTTTACCATCTAAAAAGAGCCAACACAAATAATCAGTCACATCAAATTTCGGTGGCTACTCGATCCGATTAATTACGAACTTAAATAATAAATCAATTGCTCAACCAATTAAAAAATCCGTCAGTCAATTACTCTAAATATAAGATCACTATTTTATCAGAAATATATTTTTCAAACTTAAAAAAAGAAAGAAAAAAAATAAAGAAAATAAAAATGAAAATATAAGAAAATAAAAAATATTTTTTTAAAAATAAAAATTAAAAATAAAAAGAATTTTATTGGACTGCACATATAAAGTTCGATTAAAATCTTGGCACACCATGGCCATGCGGTGAAAATTAAAAATTCAGCATAAAACGCATAAAAAAAAATATATATATATATATATATATATAAAAATAAAAATAAAAATGAAAAAAAATTTTTTTTAAATTATTGCACTGCATATAAAGTTCGATTAAAATATGGCAAACCATGGGCCTGCGGTAAAGATGAAAAATTCAGCATCCAAGGTGCTTAAAAAAAAAAAAAAATAAAAAATAAAAATGATGAACGAGAAAAAAATCTTACAAAGTTTTTCGACAGCGGCCATTCCTGTCTTTGCGCTGTCCTTTGGGGCATCCGGAAGTAGGTGCGTTGATGATGCTTTTCCAGGGGCTTTCGGTGGTGGTATGGTCGGTAAATTTGGTGTTTTCGTGATAGTCCAATTGGCGATAATCCTGAGAATTGTCAGGTGAGATATTTTCGGGAATAAAAAAAATGTTAGGATAAAATTTTTTTTTTGCGTCGCCCACGCGTTGTTGAGTGTACCGTCGATAAAATTCGCGAGCGACGTAAGAAAATTCATAAGGTAAAGTTTTTTTGCGATCCTCGGTTTCGTCTCGATAGCCGGACAGCAAAAAGGACGAAGTCTCGGGAGAAATATCGAAATCGTTGTAAGATATTTTCGCTTGTTGTTCCTTCCGTTTCTCGGTTCGATGAATTTTCGGAAAATTAATAAAAAGTCTCAAATTATTTGGATAACTTTCCTTGTCCGAGTCGCGACGGATCAGCCGATCAAATTCTCGCAAATCTTCATCGTCGTACCAACGTTCTTCGATCTCATCGACACTTTCCACATCGTTCTTCCTTTCGATCTCGGTCGCGGCCGAAAAAACGATCAATAAAATTCCAACAAGAGAGCACAACATGGACTTATGAAACATTGTCAAGTCCCAGCGGCGAGCTGGATCGATCCTCGTCGAGCACTAACGCGCTCATAAAAATATCTGATGACCATTTGCCGGGGGGATCCGAGGAATGAGAGAAATATTTCTTCTGGACCGGATGAAAAGAGTAGGGATGATTCATCCGCGATACAGGAAACCACAGTTGTACGTTTGTCCGGTTCCTGTTGAGAGCGGGTCGAGCTTAGGAAAAAAAATTAAAAAAAGAAAAAAAAAAAAAGAAAACCGGACGCCCAAGCGAACAAGACGGTCGTGTCTCTAATCACTCGTGCGGTTATTTTTCTTCCCCACACGCCCCACTCGGCATGTATTTTCCCATCCTTCGTATTCCCTTTCGTTGAAATTTGCTTTGTCAATAAACCCGACTCGTGAGAAATCTCCAAGATATGAATCGAGCCAGCGCGTCCGTCGGATCAAATAAAAAAAATGGCTGATAAGATATTGTTGATAAAATAGAATGAATAACGCGGCCTCTCGGGCTACGGTGCATCGACGATCGGAAAAGCGCAGGCGAGCGATTGACGTCATTTTTCAAATTCGCCAAATATCGATAAAGGTTCAATAAAGGTTCGAGCATTTCCCTAGAGAGGCCCAGCAGAACGTTCAATCACGATCAAACATTTCGACTGTCCAATGACTCGGCGAAAATTATTCATGAGATAGAATTATCAATTTTTCCAGGACTGGCCTAATTAATATTCCTACGTCCATGTCTCCTAGCAATGAGCAATGAAAAGTGACGCATTCGGTTTATAGATGGCATCGAATGAGCCTAGTTTCCTTCGTAGATAATTATTATAAATATTATTTTATTATATCGTATTATTAGATTTTATTATTTTATTTTATTTATTTATTTATTTATTTATTTATTTATTCATTTATTTATTTATTTATTTATTTAATTGTTTATTCATTTATTTATTTATTCATTTATTTATTCATTTATTTATGTATTTATGTATTTATTTATTTATTTATTTATTTATTTATTTATCTATTTATTTATTTATTTATCTATTTATTTATTTATTTATTTATTTATTCAAAACCACTTTCCCGAATTTTTTCCGATTTTTGAAACGAATCCCAATACAGTAAAAAACGGTAGGGTCCCCCAGACCCATGTGTGTCTGGGGACGTGGCCTAATTCTCTTTACATAGATGAAAAACTACATTGCTGAATTTTTTTCAATTTTTTAAACGAGTCCAAGTACAAGAAAAAAATATTAGGGTCTCCCAGACCCATGTGTGTCTAGGGAGGTGCGTTAATTGCAGAGTGTCTACGGAGGAGGTATCGATGGGAGTTTGACAATTGAATGAAGTATCGCATGTAATATTTTTCGAGTCATAACATGGTCAAGAAAATCATTGAAAAAGTTAAGTTCCTTTCGGCATATTTATTTTGTATAAAAAAAAAAGATAAAAAAAAAAATTCTGCAGAGAATTACAAAAAATATCGTTTACAATGAGAAACGAGGAATTGTTATATAAAAAAAAGCGAATAAGCTAGAGATTTTGTCATGGCTGTTTGTTTTCGCTCGGGCTCAGCGAAGATTCGATCGATTTTTGTCCAATTTCCTTGACGTTCGATACGATCGATTGGCCTTCGCTGTCCAAGCTGCTTGTCAGGCCAATCGGATGGTCCGACGATGGTTGATTTACGTTAAGCTGCTGCGCTGCCTGGACACGCAACTGGTGCATCTGGTCGGTCTTTTCACGAGGAAAAGTTTGCA
This sequence comes from Campopleginae sp. 14b, assembly GCA_030522525.1. Classification (NCBI taxonomy): domain Eukaryota; kingdom Metazoa; phylum Arthropoda; class Insecta; order Hymenoptera; family Ichneumonidae; species Campopleginae sp. 14b. The sequence goes on along the minus strand of JAPYYS010000524.1, from coordinate 69,295 downwards.
TCGTCGGCCCGAGTCGCCAAGAATCTTGACTGGCTCTCATTCTGCTCATCAAATCCCCAAATACTTGAGGCTCTGGGGTATTCGTAGATTTTTCATTGTTCTCTTCGATTTTTGGCTCTTCCGTCTGTTGACGTTGTAAGCGAATTCGTTGACCGTGCGAGCCTTGCTCAGAGGGAATCTGAAGGCCGGCAGGCCCTTGAGGACGATCGTAACTGTGATACATAGTTTGATAACCCACCGGAAGTACAGCCTCCGGAGAATTTGAAATCATTCGGAAGTTTGAGACGTCTGATAGGTCCGCCGGCATCGGATACAATGGGGACCCACGAGGCCCTCCAAGAGGCCAATTCGTTACTGGAGGTGGAATCTGTAATGAAAAAAAAATAATAATAAAAATAAAAAGAAATAAATATCTCGACTTCTACACGACGAAGGCTTTTTAATTAACGCGAGCTATTAGACGCCACAATTTTTTTAATGCAGGCAAAATTCAAAGCCCAATTCCATCGATAAAAAATTGAGCATAGAACGTCCTTGAGGGAAGAGGAAAAAAAAAAAATTTCGTATACAATGATGATGGAGATGAGACTTACGACAGGGCCCGTTGGGATCTTCAAGTCTTGGACAGTTTCCGAGGGGCTGATTCCATCGACGTTGGTTGTTGACGAGCGTGCCGAGCCACAAGGAGGCTGTTGATACTGTCGATAGCTTTGGGGAGAGACTTGATGAGGCCAAGGTGGAACTGCCACATGGGTTGGGTACTCTCCTTGTTGTTGGGGGATCGGGCCGTTCACAGGAATCGCAGGATTAGGAATATCGATCGTTCGAACCCCGTGAAATGATTGGACTGCTGGCAAAGGTTGTTCGATATGATTGCTCGGTGCTTCGACCTCCGATCCAGCAACCATCGGGTCCGTACCAAAGAAAAAGTTGCTCGCAGGGTCTGTCGACTCCGGACGCTGGAAAACGTATCCCGAGGGATAGATCGAGGGCGGGCAACGACCCAACGACGAATATATGCAGTTGGGAGATTGTGGTTGGATTACAAAGTGATGCGAAGGCGGAGGAGGCGGCTCGACGATGAGCGGACGCTCCGGACCATTTTCTACGACGATCGGTACGTCAGGAACTTCCGGCCGAGGCGTCGGAGCCGGAGAGCCCGAGGGAATCGGATTGTCCGGTAAAGACGAATGATGAATGTGATGCTCGTGGACGACACTCGTCGCCACCGGATCACAAACCTTGTTCACCGGGTCAGGCCGGATTTCGACGCAAAAAGTTGTCGCCTTTTTTTCCCGATTACCAGACTTCGGATCCTCAGCATTTTCCAACGCTACTTTCGACGCTTTATCTCTGCTCAATTTTTTCTCCTCCGCCACGAGACTCTTGCTCTTTCCGGCTCGGAACACGCTCAGCTTCGATATCGATTTACTGTTTGGTTTCAACGTTGGTTTCCCAACCGGAAGCGCTTCGATTATCCCGATCCCCAGGACCAAAATCACGATCAAACGAAAAATCGACATTTTCGTTATCGAAGTTTTTCAATCTCTGAATTAAAATATTAACTGCTCGACAACTTTAATGATCTTGCTCGATGTTCTCGACGATTTCTGACCGCCTCTCCATTCGGGCCTGCTGCTTAAAAAGCCTCGAACGCCTGCCCCTTCCCCGGACAATATTGCCTTTTTATTCATTGGAAAATCAAGGTACTGTATCGGGGGAAATAATGAAATATAAATTGGAGTTTTTGATTGAGCAATTCCGTTGACTCGATACGCACGAAAAGTGCATAGCCCAGCTCGCACTCCATTTTTCGCATCAAGTTTCGAAATCCCCAGACATGTGTCCGATCGTTCAAATCCTGACTAAATGCATTTCGATTACAATATCGAAAATTATTCGTGCCGGAATAATAAAAAAGGGAATTTGCGATTGTGATATAATGCGGATCGGACTTGACGAATTTTTGCCAATTCTTTCAATGCCTTCCATCATCACGATCGTAAAAACGTTCGTAAATATGAGAAATAAAAATTCATTCAATTATTTCACACGATTCAGCATTTTTCCTCGAGTTCCATTTTTTTTTCAATTTTCAACATTTTATATTTCGAATTCTGAATGATAAAGCTTCTTAAAACTTTGCATACGCTTTTATGTAACGTCGGAGAAGCTTCTTTAAATTTTTCGAAAAAATCGGTCCTCAAATTTGGTCAAAATTTTGGTTATTATATAAAAAATACATTTCACCTCGATCTCGAATTTTCTGTCGATAGAATTCCTTTGAATTTGCACCACATAACGAAAATAATTACATCCAATTGCTCGTGCAATTTTGGGAGGCTTCACCATGTACAAGTCGAGATATTTATTTATAAAAATCACTATTTTCAGTATTTTCTCATAAGAGCGCGTGTTAAGAGTTTTTTTTTAAATTTTCAACATTAAATATTCCGAATTCTAAATGATGAAGCTTCTCAAAACTTTGCATACGCTTTTGTGTAACATCGAAGAAGCTTTATTGAATTTTTCAAAAAGATGTGTCGTAAAATTTTGTCAAAATGTTCATTATTACATAAAAACTACATATTACGTCAGAAGATGTTGAATTTTGAGTATGTTGTTGCTTGGGCGATAAAAAAATAAGCGAAATTTATTGTATTCGAGAAACTGCAACGTACAGCATAAATATTGTGGATAATAAAATGACAATTTTAAATCGTCGCATGGAACGAAGTTTATTTTCGAACCAGCCAAAAAAAAAAATACTCATTACGTAATATCGTCGTACGATTGGTTAAAAAATGAAAAATTCTTTTACGTCATGAAATATGAGGAAATAATTTTGGCAAGCAAGTATACGAAAGAGTTTATTTGTAAATGAATTAAAACATAAATCAAGAATGATAAAGAAAAATGATGATGGCGAGGGGAATGGAGGAGGGGAAAAAATGTCAAGACTCGATCCATCATTCAGGATGATCCTCGGGAATGGTTGGTGTATTTTCGGTGTGACTGAGAAGATCAGGAGATTGGGTGGTGGTCGATGGAGCTTGATCGAATTTGATGAGCTCGTCAAGGAACGTTGTAATTATTTCTATCGTCTCGGTGCTCAGTCCCTCGGACTTATCGGGCTTTAAATATTCTCCCAAAGCTTTGCCAAGTTTGTCGCTCATACTCGTAGAGTTTGCGGACTCTCTGAGCTCCTGGCTTTCGTAATCGATCGAGGAATTTACCAAGTTTTTCAAAAATTTGAATTTCTCGAGATTCTCAGACCTCGCGAGATCCGGAGAGTTCCCTATCACTCCCGCCTCGAGAACCTCCGTCTTCTCGGTTGGAATTTCCGATCTCGCGAACCTTGCGGACTCCCCCTCGTCGTACACGCGTCCCGCGAGCTCACTTTCGTACTCGAGGGTCGTCGAGGCTTTGCCAAAGTTGCCATTTACATTACGATTTGATTTTTTAATTCCCGTGCTACGTCCTTGGAGGAAAATCGATGCTGATCCGTCGCCAATCCTCGGAGCCGCTTGCTCGGTCGATCGGATCATCGATTTCGAGGATTGCTCCACCGGCGACTGGAAAAACCCAGGAGAACGAGCACCAGGATTCTCTTGATACGTAACGAACGGAGGATTCTCGTAACGAGGCCCAGCGACGCTCTCGGTCGCGATTAATCTCGACGATCCTGAGGGATTCCTCGAAGAAGGTCCATCTCCAATTTCGTTGCGTGATCTCAACTGCTTGAGAATCTGTTTGGCCACGAGCGGGAGCGACACGTCGTTCTCTTCCGGTTCGGAACCTCGCGGCTCATTTTTTCCTCCAGAATTTCGCCATCTCCTGTTCTCGGTTCTCTGCTCACTCGCAGAATTTTCGAACAACGATGCCATTCGGTCGTAAATGATTTTTCGCACGACATTAAAAAGTGCGTCCTCGAAATTTTCGTACATCGATTTTTTCGGGTCTACCGATTGCATTACCTTTTGGATGCCGTTGTACAGCATCAATAAATATTCGTGATTCCTATTGCTCGAACTTTCCACCGGCGCTGGCTCTTCTGCCTTTATCGCCACCGGCCTGGGCTCCACTCTTTGACGCAATGCATATTTTTTACCTTCGAATTCGAACTCTTGTAAATTGCTTCGTTCTCGTCGTTCGTGCTCCTTTTCCTGGGCCAAATTTTTCCCCCCGAACGTCAAATTCGGCAGACCGAATCTCGCGATTACCGCTTCCCCTTGACCCTCCAACCTAGGAGACAGTTTTATCGATTCTTGATCTCTCGTGTCCCGGTAATGTCTCGATGACTTCGATTTGCGGGCTGACATGCTCTGAGGGACTCCGTACCTTGAAAATATTAATTATTTGCGCTCCGTAATCAAGAAAAAGCTTTCAGGCTATTAACTCGTAGACATGAGACACTCGTGCTAATTTGTAGGCACGAAAATTTCAACAGTAACAGCTTTTCAAAATACCTTTCTTCAATTTCGCCATTTTTTGGGGATTACATTTTATTTTTTTATTTTTTAAATCATTGAAATCGATTACTCGGGATATTTTACCCCCAAAAAGTATGGTTCCAAGATTAATTTCATGCATTCATCGATGAAATATAAAATTTTGAAAAATCATTTCGAGTGTAACAGGTTTTTAAAATTCCTTTTTTCAATTTCGCCATTTTTTGGGGATTAAATTTTATTTTTCAATTTTTTAAATCATTGAAATCGATTGGGGAAAAAATTTTGCCCCAGGAAACGGCGGGAATGGGCTGGAGCTCGTTTATTCTGATTCGACGTTGATCAAAAAACGCGAACCCGATTTAAAAAATTGAGGTTTACCATGGCGAAGTCAATAATTCCGCGAGGTCGATCGAGCACGTTGCACATTGTCTAGACTGACGTTTCGACGTTAGATCCTCGCCGTTAACTTGATAAAAGCAAAAAATCGAGATGAAATTAACGAGAGCGAGAGTGACCATTTTTTTCCAAATAAAATTGACCATGGTCGAAGAAGTATCTGGAGAAATTTCGTGCTGATCAGTCCGTTAAATAATCTCGGTCTTCTTCCCTGTCCTGAGCGACATTGGGCAACGTCATTATAAATCCGGATATCTTCCGCGAGCCAAGTAAATATTTTTTTATTATTTTCAATATCACGGAAGCGGAAGCTCCAAATATTTCAACAGGAAATAAAAAAAAATTTCCAACCAGCTGGATTTATTTTTTTTCTCTCCCTGCTTGTTGACTCAGAATGCAGGAGATGGAATTGCATGAAGCGAGTGTGACTCGCCTCGAGACGGTGTCGAAAATTCAAAACAAATTTAATCATCTCGATGTTTAATTTTTTTTTTTTTTATTTTTTTTTTTTTATTTTTTTCCAACACGATCGACGCGAATTTTTGTTTCTGTAATATCACGTAACTGTAATAATGGAAAACAAAAATGTTGAAAAATGCAGTTGCTGCAAAAATGCAATTTTTCGGATCCATTGAAACGCAACGATCGCAGAATATTTCTCATTCTCTCTAAAAACGAGCACGTGTGAAGTGTCAAATCTGCAAATTTACGTGTACGGACGAACCCAATAATGTGAAATGGGATCGGAGTGAGCGATTTTAAATATTTTTTGTCTTTCTCATAACCTCGATATGTTAACATACTTTTAACTTTCTTTAGACACGCCACAATTGGCGCAATTACGTTTCTGATTTTTTATCGATTTTTCAAACGAGTCGAAATACGGTAAAAAAAAGGTCGGGTCCCCCAGACCCACGTGTGTCTAGAGAGGTGCCCTAATTCTCTTTCTAGAGATCCAAGACTACATTCTTGAATTTTTTACGATTTTTTAGACGAGCCAAGTACAGACAGAACACGGCAGGGTCTCCTAGACCCATGTGTATTTGGGGAGGTGCCCTAATTGTCCTTCCAGAGATTCAAAACTACGTTCTTGAATTTTTTCCGATTTTTTAAACAAGCCAAGTACAGGAAAATACGATAGGGTCGCCCGGACCCATGTGTGTCTAGGGACGTGGCCTAATTCTTTTTTTATAGATCCAAAACTACTTTCCCGAATTTTCCTAATATTTTGAACGAGTAGAAATACAGTAAAAAAGGCTAGGGTCCCCCAGACCCATGTGTGAGACAGGTGCCCCAATAATTAAAATGATTCCGAAGCTTTATTTGTTCTTGCAAAATGTTTATTTCGATTTGGTGTATCGGTGCGTCGAAGAATGCATAAATAAATAATACACTCTAATAAAATAAATGACGATCAATGATTCAGTGTTTTAAATATTTCGAGCGAATGTTTCGGTTCTCTCCAGGACGTTGGTTCGTCAATAACTTGTATCTGTACAATGATTTTCTTTAGTCTCTTCGCTTAGAGCTGTTAAATATATATTAATGGAACAAGATTAAACATACAATTGGATTTTTCAAATAATTCGTGAAAAATAATGGAAATAACGAGTTCGGCGTTGATGCGACTCGATTAATTGGAATTGTTGCGTTGTTGGATTATAAATATAGTTGTGTACTGGTTCTTGTGCTAAACTTTCGTGTGCATCAAGGTCAAAGTTTGGAGCGAACTATTTTCAGGGGATTTCGAGATGCTGGCAGTAATTCGTGCCACCAAGAGGCCCTCTCCATGGCCCCACTATTGCATCGGAATGCCTCTTCCAGACGTTCGTAAACCTGCGTGGGAAAATTGAAAAATTCCATGAGATTAAATCTTAGAACGATGACTAATTTTATTTTTTTATCATAAATTGACCTAATTTTGAATAATTTCTATCTCCGGTAAAATTTAACGAAAAGAGTTCAACTTGGGCTCATTCTTTTCGTTGTTTAATGCAGAATCAGGTGATCCGGGGGCAATATTGTTTGAGGTCCGAATTTCAGTCAAAAATCCAGTAAAACGATAAAAAAAAATGGGAGAACGAAGGAGTGGACACAAATGCACTTACTTTGCCGTCGGACATGCCGAGGACGGAATTGAGGACGAAATCCGGAGGGGCGAGCGCGTCAGCGATCGCCACGGCTTCCGGTTTCACTTGAGCGCAAAGAGTCAAAATGCTTTCTCTGATGAATTCAGCCAATCGCGGACCCGTACAGTAACCACCTTGATAAATTTCCACACGCACATAATGAAAAATTTAAAAATCAAAAAAAAAAATAAAGATAAAAATAATTTTTAAAATGGAAAATAAAAATATTTGAAAAAATAAGAAATAAAAATAATTAAAAAAATAAAAAATAAAGATAATTTTTAAAATAAGAAAGAAAAATAATTAAAAAAAAAACAATAGTCAGTTCAATTCAAGTTGTTTGTTTTGGACGCACCAAACCCAAGTGTGTCTAGGGAGTTGGGCTAATTATAGTGTCTCTGCGATGGCTCAAAGAGCCTCAAAAAAAGGTGAGCACGAATTTCGATAGCCTGCAATATTTTTGGATATACTTACCCTGATAAAAGGAGGCCAAATGTTTCTCCAGACAAGATAACGAGTACAAAAGTAGGAGAGTCTCGAGAACGACCTTGACATTTTGTTTCCTGGGCTCCTTCCAACTCGCGTTGCCGAGTCTTATCGTGCAATACTTAATAATAATCATCTGAAAGTACATTCCGAAATAATACGATCAATCAAAATAGCAAAAAAAAAATTTAAGTAAAAAAAAAATCAAACAAATTTTCAATAAAATTGAAAAAAAATTAAAAATGAAGGAAAAAATGATGAAAAATCGAATTTTCTTCGAGCCTGACGTTTTCTTCGAATCGCATTGGATTTTTTCAAAATTGGCAATTTTTTTAACAAAAAAAAAAAATTTGTATGAAATTTTTTATCAATTTTTCGATCAAATCGAATGAAAAAGAGTTGTTTTTTTTTAATAATGAAGAAAACTCGCGGAGTTTAAAAAAAAAAAAATTTAATTTTCAATTTTTAATTTTTCTTTTAACTTGATGCGAGTAAAGAAAATGTAAGACCTCTCCGTAAGCCCGCGAAAGGTGAGCAGCTCGATAAACTTGAGCTTTGCTACGGGCAGCAAAATGATCGAGTCCTTTGGAAACACCCTCGTCGAATTTTTGTTGTGTTTCAAGGACGAGCCACGTGATGAGCCATTCGTAGGTGCGTCGAACGACTGTAATTATTTGGGGGAAAGAATAATGAAAAAAATTTGCGATTTTTCAGGTCACGGCGATTTTTGGTAAAATTTTTTTAGACAAAAATGAACTCACAGTCGAGGGACATGACGTCACTGGCGCTCGTGGCTTCAAAAGTGTTTTTGAGGATTGCTGGCCCTCTGAGGAGAAAAGTAACAGAAGCCAAGGGACTCCCGATCGTCGAGCCGGATTGTACCTCGTTCCATTGTCTCAATACCCAATTACTCGTCTGCTGGACAAGAACGTTATTGTCGCCCTCGTACGTCACGGTTGGCTCGTGATTCACCCCCAAATCCCCCAAATTCGCAGCTTTTTAAAAAAAAACCCAAAAAATTCATAACTTTTGTCCACCAAATTCGAAGCTTTTGAAAAAAAACCAAAAAATTCATAACTATTTTTGGCGAAATGCAAAAAATTCTCTGGACATCGTAAGGAATTCTGTGGCGAGCATGGACAACCATAAATTTATAAAACTATGCTTACCCTTGTGGTATCCGTGTCCACCGCAAGCCTCTCTGCATTCTTTAACCGCGTCTTTACAAGTCCACGTTATAAGTGGTTTTATGGCGGATACTATGGAGTGAATCTCGGCCACGATTTGACTCTAGGAAAAAGAATTCAAATTAATTATTATTTAATTAATTAGCTTATTCTAACAATTAAGTAATAATTTTATAAATTATCAAAATTTGATAAATTATTCATTAAATATTCGAGTCATTTTAAATAAAATATAAATATAAATTGTATTAAAAAATGTCAATCACAATTGAGTGGAAAATCAAAACCCAAGCAGGGTGAGAAAAAAAATTGAGCTTCATTATTTATTAATGAAATTCTATTGAATAATATTAAATCATGAATTAATTATTATAAATTCAATTCAATCTGATAGCAAATTAAAATTATAAGATTATTATTTGGAATTAATAAATTATTTATAAAATATTCAATTAATATTTCATTTGAAATGAATGATATGAATGATATTTTTAAAAATTTCACATAATTTAATTTTAAATTAAAAATAAAAATAAATCGTTACTCGAATATTCAATTGATATAAAATTAAAGATAATGAGTGTTAATTACATGTAAAAATATTCATTTTAATTGAGTGAAAATAAAACTCAATGAGGGCGAGAAAAAAAAAGATTATAAAAAAGCTCACGAGATCTGGAATGTTTCCGCCGTCCATGGACTTTTCGACATTTTCCAAGTAAACTTGAGTGAATTCGGACATGAAGATTCTGATAACACAGGCCGCAGCCAAGTGGGGAAACAGTCTGCATTGCTGCAACAATTTCAAACCATTATATTTTTGCTCCAATGGAATTTCCAACAGGAAAGTAAAAAAAAAAAAAAATAGATAAAACGTTGAAATTCGAGGAAACTCACGTGAAGCTCGTATTCGATAATTGGCGTTTCGACGAGGTCACTTCCGCCAGAAAGGCACGATGCAAATTGTGTTCTTACCGCGGCGTATCTCGTTGCTATGACCACTGCAGCCCCCAGAGTATTTGTCGCTTCTTGGCAAATGCCCATCCGACCGGCAGACAAATTTTCCAGCACAGCGCCTACCAGAAATTTTTTTTTTCATTATTTGATCTCCGCAAAAAAAAAACAAAGCAAAATATTTAAAAAAAGAAAAACAACAAAATAATTAAAAAAATATAAAAAAACAAAAGAAATTGGTTTCCCGGGAATTTTTGTTACCGAGAATCCTTTGGGGATCCGAGAAGGAACTTTCATATTCTCCGGACGAGGTGACGTCGCCCGTTCTATTCAATAAATTCGCCTTTGGAATTCGGTAGTTATTGAACATAATAAATCTGAAAACAATAAAAAGCGACGAATGTTGAAAAAAAAGAAATAGAAAAAAAAAGAAATTTTCGATTTTTCATATTTTTTATTTGATTTGTTCGGATCGCATTATTCGTACCCGTTGTCAATACCATTGAGGCCCATTTTGTCGCCCATGTCACCGACGATTATTCCAGGATATGGAAGATAAGTTTTTGGGTCTCTAACCGGCACGATGAATGCATTGAGGCCGTGGCTTTCGCCGAGTGTTATTAGCTGGGCAAAAACTATTGCGACCGTGCAAGTTTTTCCTGATCGAGTGACAAAAAAATTTCACGAAAATTTCATAAATGTTTGTTCACCACTTTACTCCATTTTTTCTTCTACATTTACCCCTCAGTAGCCACACATGGGTCTGGGCTGTCCGAATTTTTCGTAAACCATGAAATAACAATAAAAAAATTATTTTTATTTATTTATCTATTTATTTATTTATTATTTATTAATTCATTTTTTTTATTTTTATTAATTTTATTTTATTATTGTTATTGTTTATTATTATTTCAATATTTATTATTTATTTTTATTTATTATCTATAAAAATTATATTGAAAAACCAAATTAGCTCGGACCATCTTGAATTTCCTATAGATAGAATTATTTCTTCTGGGCCTCCCAGACCCATGTGTGGCTTAAACGAAATGCAGGAGAACAGAGGCTTTATAATGTAACTTGCCTAGATTGCCGACCCAACATTTGGCGGCTTGGAAGTCGGGCGTGTGGAGAACAAATTCATTGGTGCTCGGGTCGTAAGTCGCTGTTGTTCTCATCATTTTTGTATTGCTGCCATGACCGACTTCCGTCAGCGCGAAACAACCGAGCAATTGCTTGTTCCACACTGCGCGAAATATCGGCACGTGTCTTTCGGTCCCCAAGCTCAATATCGTGTTTGCAAAAAGATAAACTCCTAGGGCTATCTTAACCGATAACGAGGGACTCACTATGGCCGTTGCCTCGTTCAACGTCATCAAATAGCCCGTCTGCAATGAAAAGTTTTCGGGATACTCTAAATATCGCTCACAAATCTGACAATTTTTCTTTTTTTTGGAAATTTCGGTTTCCTTATTATTTTTTTTTCATAATTTTTCAAGTTTCCATTATTTTGTTCAATTTTGATTGATTTTCGAATTTTAATATTTTTTTTCTATTTATTTTGTTGAATTTTCGGAATTTTAACTTTTTTTAAACTTATTTTGTCGAATTTTCGGAATTTTTATTTTTTGTACAAATTGTAATTAGTTTCCCGATTTTTATTATTTTCTTTTCCAATTTTTATTATTTCGTCAAATTTTTTTTCATCATTTTTCGAAATTTGAATTTTTAAAAATAATCTCAAACAATTTTAAATAATTTTTAAATCATTTTTATGATTTTGTTTTGTTTTTTGTTTGAAATTTTCGACTGGGTCAAATTGACCCATGGCACGTACTCCAGGGATAAGAGAATGAATAGAAACCTTGTGCTTGTAACTAAGTTGATTAATGTTTGCCGGCAAAAGTTTCAAATGATCGAGCCTCGCGAGCTGTCGGGCAGCTCGTCGCTTCTGCTCGTCCGGACTCGGCGTTGTGTTGTAATAGGGATGATACTCCGGATCCGCTTCCATCGCTTTCCACACTTCGATCTTTAAAAAAACGTCGCATCTTGATTTTCTTGAATTTAATTCAATTTTTTAAACAATTTTTGTCGAATAAATAACGAAGAATCATTGCGTACCTTGAATCTCAACTTATCTGGATCTTCTAGAATTGTGCGCATGTCTTTCCATGAAAAAGACGCTAGAGATCTGTATTTTTGGAGGTTACCACCGGTCGGTAAGTCCCCCAGCCACTTCATATCATTGTCCGATGATTTTACTCCGTCTTCGTATTCCGCCATAGCCATCATCAATTAGTAAGGATTTCCTTTAATCACATCAACGGAAATATACGATATTTAGGGCCTTTATTTTGCGACTTATCACCGTCGATAAAAAATTAATTTTTTTGTCCGAATTTTTTATAATTCGATGCGTCCGAATTCTTTGTCATTTTTTATTTTACCACTCATGTATAGATTTGTTGGAAAAAAGTGAGTCATAAACAGACTTTATTACGCACACACGAGTTATAAATTCTCACGAATAACGGAAATGAAATTTTTGGTACGAGTTCAAAGTTTTATTTGATTTTCATCAAAACTTACAATCTGCGGATGGTAAAAATTGAGGAAAGTCCACGCTCCCTCACCGGATTCTAATAGGTCGGGGTTATTTTTCGACTTCGATTCACGCACGTGGGAACGCCGGCGCGCGAGATAAATTTCTCGTTAGACGCGAGCAGAGTGCCGGACGTTTATATCTATAAAAATAAACAAAACCTATCACGGCGTCGAGAAAAATGATATTTGATAATTTCCGATGTTTTTTTTCTATTTTTAACAAAAAAACGAAATCTTGAAGTTTGGCTAATAATGTTCTATCGTTTTTCGCCTCCGGCACGAGTCGCGAAATAAAAAGTTACAATGATATCGACTCTGTTATGGTAACATCTCTGCGATACAGACGGGTGTCAAATTTCGAGTGGATCAGCTTGACTGGTTGGCTTTCCTTCGAGCGAACCGTCGTCGTTACTTTGAATGGCAAATTTTAGAGAATATTTCGATGATAACGCCATCCATCACTTTATCCGGAGATGAATTTGTCCGTGTCGTATGCAACGATTCCGAGGATATCGCTATTTTGTTGCTCAATTGTAAAAACGAGTACGCGACGTCGTCGTCGTTACTTTGAATGGCAAATTTTAGAGAATATTTCGAAGATAACGCCATCCATCACTTTATCCGGAGATAAATTTGTCCGTGTCGTATGCAACGATTCCGAGGATATCGCTACTTTGTTGCTCAATTGTAAAAACGAGTACGCGACGTATTTGAATTTTGGAGAACGTGATGAAAAAGAAAAAAGTTGCGTTCGGCGTTGCCACATCTGCGGCCGCGCGAGCGCGACCAAGCAGCAGACTCCGCGCACGGAGCTCGCTCGTACGCAATATGGCAACCGTGAGATTCTTAAAAGCGCTGCGAGCCCGTTCCGCGCGCCGCGCGTATGCTGAACTTTGGAAATCCAAACACGTCTCTGCGCGGCCGCGCATATTCACTCTAGCCTGATTTACGCTTTCGTCCTTTTTTCCTTATTTAATTACTTTTATTAATCAACAATAATTAGAAAATAAAATAAATAAATAAATAAATAGAATAAAATACATAAATGAATGAATAAATAATTAATTATATTAATTTACAACGTTGTCGATATATTTGTGCCAAAATTCGCGACGCCATGACCTCGAATTGGGTCCTCAATTTTTTCCAAAAAACTTCATTCCCCGAAAAAAAAGTTAACTTCAAAAAGCGAATAATTTCGAAGTGTTAAAAAATTAAAAAAAGTAGAACAAGAATGGAAAATAATTCGCATCATTTTCTCATCCGTATAGCCGTGACCCTACCCTCGTGCGATCGATAATTCAATTGTACAGTCGTCAATCATCGTTACGAGAGATGTTGATTCCACGCTCGCGATACGTGTCCCCATACGATGCGCGGTCATTTAGGAAAAATATTAATGTCTACCGAGAGCTTTGAAAATACATATCTGGGCTACTTGAGATAAAGATATTTTCAGAATTGATTGTGGCGTCGAGCACCATGGGACGATAAGAAAACACCTGCAGAGCAATTAATCTAAAAAGTAGGATTAGATTTTACTCTACCGAATGCCAAAGCTTTTTAAGTTTCTCATAAAAAAACACCCACAAGTTGTTCACAATTAATTGTCGAACGCGCGATTTTCGTTAGTTCCTCTTTTGTACCACGTGACCGTTTTGGCGGACATGCACACCATCGCGCAGCATAAAAACGTATGAGAGGACGCGAACACTATGAAATACAAAGCACGAGCTGACAAGTGCCATGGCAAAATAATGAAAAGTCGAAGAAACAAATATTTCGATAAGAGATCGCGCGCGTACGTTATGTGTTGGAAGGTCGAATTTTATTAGCTCAACAAATTGTGTTCATAGTCGCGCGGATCATCGCTGGCCAGGAAGATTGCAATATTCTATCCTACAGGTGTTTAGCAGTGACAATAACGTCGACGAGGGGGGCAACGGGGGTCGGGAGAACTATTTTTTGGACAAAAAGAAAGGATCGAAAGAGTTTTGTGTCGAAGGGCGCGGTACAGGAAAACATGCAACTTGGATGACAGTTACGCGCGAGTTAAAATTAAAAAAAGAAATATATCTTTCGAGCACTTACTCTACAGTAATACACAGTATGAACGTTTGCCGGCTAGCGTTGAATCGACTGAACTGACGACTCCAACGACCACGTTGTTCTTGCCCCTCCCTTTCTTTTCTCTCATACAATCAACGCGACCTCCCATATTATTTCGGTGTACGTGAAAACAAATAGGAATAAAGACCGAGTCGGCACATTCGTCATCGGGTTTCCCATTTTGACATAACCTCAATCTCCCATTTCCCGCGATAATGACCGAATAACTGAGTATATATTTCATTCCCCTTTGTAAATCATTGAAAAATTCGAATTCTCGGAATAACAATGGCCGAATAAGGACGCGACGACTCTGTCGGAGTCAATCGTAAGTTGTTAACACACAAAATGCATCTTCGTCGAGTCCGTCGAGTCTCATATACTGTAGCTTTCTATCTTACTGACAGATCTTCCTCGTCTCATCGGTACGGCAGAAATAAATCGAATCGCTCCAACTTTTTGTTTCAAGAATTTTCACTCTCTAAAAAATTCAATAAATAGTCAGTCATGCTTGAAATCCCGGATCAGTTTTTATAATTGCATTTGAATGAAAAAAAATGTAATAAATTTAATTTAATTCAATTCAGTTAATATCAAATTTAATTTAATTCAATTTAATTAAAATTGAATAAAATTTAATTTAACCAATTAAATTTCAATAAAAAACAATGTCGACCCGAAAAAGTGATTAAAATTGAAATTCGATCGATTCAAGCATAAAAATATCCCAGATCTGTTTTTATAATCGCAGTTAAATGAAAAATAAATTTGATTAATTAAAATTGAAGAAATTAAATTAAATTTTGATTTAAAGAAATTTAAATCAATTCAATCAAATAAAATTAAAATTCAACTAAATTAAATTAAATGAAAATTGAATTAATTCAATTTTAATAAAAAAAAAAATATCGACACGAAAAAGTGATGAAAAACGAAATTTGAGCGATTCATGCATAAAAATATGGCAACCTCCAGGTAGAACCTTGATCCTGGAACCTCCATCAGCCCCATAGAAAATAAAAAAAAATAGAAAGAAAATAAACGACTCCTTGACGATAGACGAACGTGTATTTTTATTTTCAGTCGATATGTTGTATTTATTTTTGATATCTTAAAGCTATGAAATGTGGGATCGCGTGGATGCGAGTGAACGAACGCGGTTGAGGGAAGCCCATCGGAATGAGGAAGCGGCAAGGAGGTTGTTAACGAGATGGGGTCAGTTGGTGTTTTGTTTGTTGGAGCGTAGCCGAGCGAGGCTAGCTCGTTCGCCTTCTTCTTCGTCGGAGGTGCACGGCGGCCCGCTACTGCTTCCTCCGACGGCGCCTCGCGACGAAGTCGCTTGCATGAGTTCCTGGTCCGGCCCGTTTCTGTGCTCGTACAGCAAAATATTTAGAGTTTCCTCGTATATTCTTGCCTCCGGGAACTCGACCTACGAGTTTTCAATTTTTTCATAAATTTTTCCACTCTCTCTCTCTCTCTCTCTCTCTCTTGAATCTCCTTGAACTTTTCAGAATCTCTTCCTTACCTTCGTGTGCTTTTTGTCCGTCGCATAAACGATCGAATGACAACAAACTTCTCCGACCTTACGACCGTGCCCATAAAACGTCCAGCAACATATTTCGCTCGAGCCTATCACGTCTTTTATAAATAATACTCTACCGTTGAATCTCAGCGACATTTTGTCAAAGAGCTCTATGTTTTTCAACAAATTATCGTCCGAAGTGCTGCGGGAAAAACAAAAAACTTAGACAATGGCCTCGGGGAATAAAACGGAGTTAAAAAATGAAATTCTTTTTTTTCTTGAGCAGAACTCGAGATTCTGGTACGATACTGAAGTTTGCATCGTCGGAAAAAACGGAAAAATTATTTTTTAATCAATATTTTCATAATTAATCAACTTTTTCCATTTTTTTAAATTAATTCAACTTTAGAATGGCAAAAAAGTCTGCTCCACTAATTTTCACAAATACTTTTCGAAAATTTCGCACTCTGATTACAAAAATCATCAGTTTTCGTTGCTTTTCAACGATCCGAACTTCAACATCGTAGTGTACAATAACTCGAAAACTATGCAGAAGGAAAAACTTGAAAATTTTTAATATTAATATTTAATGCTAAAGAGTATGCTCACGAAAATTCATAAAATTCTAACAATCTCGAATTTTCCTACGCTTTTAACATGCCAACATTGTTGTGTACGACGATATGATAAGAATTTCATTAAATTCCGTGATAATATTCTTTCGCATAAAATACGATGACACGATTTTTTTTTCCATTTTTCGTCTACATAGTTGTCGAATAATTAGAGTTTTCAATATGAAAAAAATATATATATCTATGCTTATGCAGTTAAGCTCTAGTGTCCAATAACTCGAAAACTATGTAAAAGAAAAATGGTTAAAAATTTGTATATTAATATTTAATACTAAAGACTATGCTCTCGAAATTTCATAAATTACATGATAATTAATGCAGTGGCTAGTCGTCCGGGTAGCCGGACAAATAATATTCGTGCGGACACGGTTTATCCAATGATTTCCTGCTTTACCTGGACGAGCAAGGGTCGCTTATTCGTCCGGACATGCTTTTGGTGTACGAAATATCAGGACGAGTAGCCACAGCCAATAATCAAAATAAATTTATCGATTTTTTCAACGACGCAAACTTGAATTTCCTACCAGCCAGTAGCGTAAAAGAATACTATTTACCCTGTATATGAATATTTGTTGTTGTGTCGATTGATGAGAAGTTTGACCACCGGTTTGGTAGTGTCGGCCAACAGAACTTGTTCTTCGCGCTGAGAAGTGATGAGAGCGACTTTACAAATTGGTTCGGCTTCTCGTTCCTTGCGCAGGAGAGCCTGTTCGCAAGATTTCACTAATTCCGCGATGCAATAGTATTTAGCCTCGGCTAAAAGTTCGCCGGTCTCTTTGGCGCTGTCGGGCAGAGGGACCGAGCCGTCTCTCAGAAAGTTTAATATCGTGCCAAAGTGTTTGCCGCAACGGTCGATCAAAATCCAGCCTGAAAGAGGGACGGGAAGAAAAAATAGCATGCGGAATGGTTTTGAAGGTCGCGGACGATTTTCTCACCTTCCGAGTCCGTCAGAACTTCCATTCGTCCGCCAAACATAGCGCGGAGCATTGTGTCATGTTTACGAAGAGTGCTGATGGTCGTGTAATGCAAAGAGCCCCCGATATTGAGTTTCACGTATTCGGAGGGATATCGAATTCCGGTTCGCGGGTCGCCCGACATGCCGAGAGAACTGACGAGCAGGGTCGTCGACGGGGGAGCCGCTCCTGCTGTTGATGACGACGACGACGTCGCCGACGCTTGCTGCTGCTGCCCCGACGACGGCGAGTCCTCGGATTTATCACCCGTCAGTATCAACATTTAACCGCGCGCGCCAACACTCCGCGCGCGACACTTTGTTTTTTATTATCTCTGTTTATTAGACTCGTAACCCTCGGCACTCGATTTTTCACGCTTTCGTTTTCCACTCACTATTCCCTCGATCGCACTTTTAATTTTTACAATCTTTAGCTTAACCTCATTTTCTCCATTTTTTACCTTTTTTTACTTTCAGCATCAACACGCTCCGGGTGGGGGCGTGGGGCACGACCAAAACACCAAACATGCGCAAACACACTACACCTATACCTTTCGGCTTCGTTCTCATGGTTGCCTAACGTAGCGAGAGATGGCGCTGCGAACTTGACAAAGGCCCGAGCGAGCTCGTATACGTTGCGGTGCTCTGACGCGAGGCCAAGTCAATCGCCGCGAGCAAACAACCGCGAACACACGTTCAAGTTTGACTAAAATGACGGATGCACTGACTAAATATGGTTTGTGCATCGACGAAATGTGCAAAATTCGACTGGTCGATCCACAAGTTGCTAAACAAAGCGATAAATTGCGCTCCGAGTGCGAAAAATTTGTCGGCAGTGAGTATTGAGATTTTGCCAGCGAAGGTGACCATGGTAACCACGAAATAAAAACATATTCGATATTTTTCGAATTTCATGACTATTTTTTGAGCATTTTGGTATTAAATTTGAATATACCAATTTTAAGATTTTTCTTCTGCATCGTTTTCGAGTTATTGGGCACTATAGAGTTCACATGCATATGCACAGGATTGAGATATATATAGATATATATTTTGCATATTGTCAACTCAAATACTTCGAAAACAATGCAGAAAAAAAAGAAAAAATATGAGTATCATCGTATTTGATGCCGAAGAATATGTCCAAACGTAAACAAGCGTGACTTACGCCTATCCGACACCAAGAAATTGCGTAATCAGAAAAGTGTCCCGAATCTCGCGACAAAAATCTTCAATGCTAGATTTCTCTGGATCGGTTGGACGGATTCTGTTCCACCTGGGCTCATTCGAAAGATAAAAAATCATAGAAAATTGAATTCTAATATGAGAATTTTCTGTCGCCCCGTTTTCCCGTAGAAACGATTTAAAGTTTCTGTGACGTCATAAAACGCCTATTTTACTATATATAAAAGTACGGCCGGCTCGTGCTACGCTATTTTTTTAATACTTGGCGTCAAGCCGCTACCACGTCTCTTGATTATGACAAAATTTTGTTCTTCAAAATTCTTATCCTTATATAGCAAATCTCCTTGATCATGAAACCCTGGACGATCGTTACAGATATAAGCGAGTTCGAGAGCAACACTAACAATTTTATCCGGATAATGGAAGGATTGGGTCAGGAAGTAGAAAAAGAAAAAATGAAGACAATCGGAGCTCGAAATTTGTTGCGATCGGTAGCGAAGCAGCGTGAAGCCCATAGGCAACAAATGCAGGCTCTGATCCTCGAGAAAAGCATGCAGTTGGAACGTCTGCGAATACAATTCGACTCGTTGAAAAAAATCGAGGAACAACAACTCGAGACGATCGAACATCTCTCTGCAAATTAAATCAACGACCTCAAGATTTAAGGAGCTTGCCTACACACACAACAATATTGCCATATTAAAAATGTGCCATAGGAAAATTCGATATTATTCGAATTTTATGAAATTTCGTGAGCATACTCTTCAGTACTAAATATAGATATACAAATGAAGAAAAAATAAAAAAATGAAGAAATCTCAAATTATTCGACAACTATGTGAACGAAAACGAGAAAAAAAATTAGTGTCATCGTATTTGATGCTAAACAATATTATCACCAAATTTTATTAAATTCTCATGATATTATCGTATGTGGCCAACCTCCTTAGACCTTTATGCAAAAATTGTAAAAAATGTAATTAAAAAAAAGCGTTCAAGATCGTAACTATTGACAAAGGCGGAAATTGAAAAATAAATTTTATTATTATCGTGTGACGGTGTGTTGTGTATGTCTGTGTAAAACCATGTTATTTGTCCTACTGCTGTTTACAATAAAAATAAGAAATGATGTTGAGTTACGGATGATTTTTAAGTCTACGTGGATATAAATATATACATACGTATTACAAGATTATTATTATTATTACGTCGAGATGTCAAGTGACGTTTTTTTTTTTTTTTTTCACTTGATATCGGTTTTGGAACGTTTGCTTGCTCCTTCGTCCTCCTTCGAGTCGTTAGCTTCGGCGACTTTTCCATTGCTTGCTTGGACCACCAAGTTCGACGACGGCGAAGCAGCCCGTTTTTTTGCAGATCCGAAACTGCACTCGTTCGGACGATTGAATTGAACTATCACCGCGGTCATGTTGTCACATCCTGTACCATCGCCCATGGTATCCGATGCCAGGCAATGATCGAACAACTGCGTTTTCAAAAATACACAACAAAATTTATCTTTTTATTCGCTCCGATGAATTAATCCTGTGCTGGGAATTTATTATTTTTAATTTTTTAAATTATTTCCGTTTTTTAAATTTTTTATCTGATTTTTTCAAATTAATTTGGTTTCGTTATTTATTATTTTTTTAAAATTATTTTTATTTTTATTTCATTTTTTCAAATTTTATATTTTTTTAAATTTTTGAACCTGGTTTTCCGGAAGATTCGAGTGTCCATTTCGTTTTCTTATTTTTTATTTTTTCAATTATTCTCGTTTTTGTAATTTTCTATTTTATTTTTTTATTTTTTTAAATTTTTGCACATGGTTTTCGGGGATATTGGAGTTTCCATGGGAAAAAACCGATCGAAAGGAAATAAAAGAGTTTTTCTTACCTCTTCACAAATTTTCGAGACATTTTGATGTTCCCCGAGACGAGGACGAACGAATTCAACGACTTCCTGGCTTGACATAAAGTTCCAAATGCCGTCACAAGCGAGAATCATGAATTGGTCTCTCTCAGGATCGACTGTGATGCGCCTGACGTCCGGCAGAGCGGAAATCATTTGATGCTGAGGCGGTAACGTCGTATTTTGCTTGTACGCGTGGTCACCAAGAGCTCTCGAAAGATTCAAACCTCCGTTGACTCTTCCGTCCGCCGTTACTTTACCCCCGGCCTTCACAATCCGCTCCATTTCCGGCTCGTCCTCTGGCTTGTGATCGAGACTCAACTCCAACGCGAGCCCGTCTCGACACAACACGCAGCGAGAATCCCCCGCATTGGCAACGTACAACTCGTGGCGCTTAAGAATCGCCACGACTGCGGTGCACCCGCTATCGGATCCTGGCTGCATTACATTTATCGATTATTTATTTTTCGACGGATCAGATGTCGCAAAAAATGAAAAATTCAATATGAACATTTTCCCCTCAACCCCTTTCCCTGCCAAAACCATTTTGATGGCTCCGTGACGTCATAAAACTCATATTTTCCGTCTCTTGATTTTTCAGACTTCAGGAAACTCTGGAGATCGATCCGATTTGAAAAAATTTTGTGCTCACCTCTTCCGTCGAGTCCATTCCGAATTCCGCATCGTCTTCGTCGTCGTCTTCATATTCGTTCTCGTTGTCGTCCTCGTCACTGCTGTCCTGCTCGTCGTCGTCGTCGTCGTCGTCGTCCACTTCATCAGTCACATCTTCCTCGCTGCGTCGAAGAAAAACGTTTTCTTATGGCTTTGTTGGTTTTTTTTTATCTCATTATTTTATAGAACTTTTGCGAGCGGAAAACGTTTCGGTTGATTCTTTTTCAACACAAAATTCGACGTCAGGTGCGGTGAAAACCAAATTCACAATTTCTCGGGAAATATCGATTTGTTGGGGTAGATTTTTAATTGAACATTTTTCCGTCACTGTTTATAGGTAAATGTAGAGTTTTGTGTTTCGTTTCAATTTAATTAATTCATATGTTCCCGTAATCTGGGGTCAGAAATTACCCCAATTTTGGAAAATTCATATTTCCGGTGAAATTTAACGAAAAGAGTTCAATTTGGGCTTATCCTTTTCGTTTTTTGATCCAGGATCGCGTCAATCTGGGTAATTTAGCTCGAAATTGAAAATCCCAGCAAAAAAGTGGTGAAACGACAAAAAACGGAAGAACGAAGGGAGAAAGGGCGCAGGATTTAAATTCCCTTGGTTAACCGTTTTCCCGTTAAGCGACCAGAACGATTCAGCAAGAAGAAAAAAGTAAAGATATACGAACCTAGCGACTGGGGAGCCATCGAACGTCTCGTCGTCGTCTTCCTCATCGTCTTCGTCGTCGTCATTGCCAGCGGCGGTTTGATCTTTGCCAGGGAGATCATTTTTCTCATTGATTTTTTTGCGTTTGTCAAAGGCGGCACGAGCGGCTTTACGGCTGAGCCGTGTGGACATGCCTTTGCTGGGAGGGGACTGGAGGGAGGATGCGACGGAATGGCATTCTTTGACGTCGCCATTTTCCAGCGTTTCGCCACTGCCCGTTTTGTGAGCATCTCCGGAGCTATCCGGAGCGTCCAGGCCGTTGCTGGACTCGCCGTTGGAGGCGGCGCACGCTGGTTCGGAATCTGTGTCGTTTTTGGACGACGTCGCTTGACAGGAACTGCTGACGTCCGGCTCGTCGCTTTTCGTCCACGCTCGGCCGGACGAGGAGCAGCTCGGGCCGGCGGCGACGGCACTTTCGACGTTGACGCTGGCGGCGGCTCCTTTGTGGCAAAAGGAATACCTCGCCATGACCTCTTCCAAGGGCATGGACGCCTCCATCCTCAAATCGCTGACGCTCTCCTCGTCATCTTCCCCAATGTCTTTGTTGTTGCAGCCGCGCGTGTCGATTTTGTCTCTACGAGCGTCGTCTTCTTTGCCACTAGTGCCGGCAATTTCTTTGAGGAATTTGATAACCTCCGGCTTGGCGAGCTCAAGGTCAAAACCCAAAAACGCGTCGATCAACGCTTGTTTGACGTTGCCGCTCTTGTAGGCTTCTGTGTTTTTAATGAAATGCGGCAATTCTTTGGCGCAGTAAGTGGCAACTTCATGGCCGCCGTGACCATCGTAAACCGCGAATAACGAGGTGTCCTTGTCGAACTCGATACAACAATTATGAGCGTCCTACAGAAAGGAATTATCACGCGTCGAATAATTTTCTTTTTTTTATTTCTTGTTTTTTTTTTTTTTTTTTATTATGCGTTGGAATTTTTCGTGCGTCCACTTTCCAGACGCTTTTCAAATAATGTTGTTTTCTTACCTCTTGGCTAACCCGCCAACCCTGCATCGAACTCGCGCCGTACGCCACATTTTTTCCTCGCTCATCGAACGATTCTTTCTTCGTTATCGGTTCCGACAAATACGCCCCCATTCTTTCCTTTTTCCACCTTTTTTTATTTCACCAAACTTTATCGATATACAATATTATTTATTTGACTTTATGTTATTATTTACGTCCACCGGCGTGCGTGTGTGCGCGCTTCGTTACCAAGCCACACTCGCGGATACCCTCGCCGCCACTCGCCGCTCCTGTGCCGCCATTATTTTGCATCTATTCGGCCGTTGCACGAATGTTTCGCACAGCGAATCCCCGCGCGCGACCGCGTCTCATCAAACTCGCTATTTTTTTTTTCCACGTTTTTACTATTTTTTCGTGAATTTTTCGTTTGTGGGTCGTCCGCGGGGCTTTGGAGATTCAATTTAAACATTCGCTCGTCAATGTTGACGACGAAAAATGGAATTCAAAAGAATCATCCAACTTTTGCTCCGAATTTTTGAATTTTCGAAGCTTTATCGAACCAAAACCAACACGAAATCGTTTGTTGGTCACGGATATCACAAATTTGACGTTTGTTCGCTTTATTTTTTCGAGAAATAGTCGAGCAGTTACAAATGCATCATCGACTTGTTACCGACGCGCACCGAAAAGTATTTATTCGACCGCATACGCAATTTTGATTGCTCCACTTTTTTCCCCGCATGTCATCGTTTGATAATCGTTTGGTGGTAATTGGTCAATTCATAAAAACGTTTTATCAACAATATTTACATTGGGTATCGAAATGGAAAAAGCATGAGAGTTGCGGCTTCAAAATTTGCGCGACACATACGATAAATACGTGCTGGGTTGGACGAAGCTTTTCGGACGCTACACTTTTTTGAATGTACTTTTTGGGATACAAAATGAGCCTCGCAAGGCTTTCCGTGCATTCGCATAATCACAATTTTGTGGCATTTGAAATAATTTGAAAACATCAACGAGATCTGCACAATTGACCAGATGACTGGGACGAAAAATATCGATAACAGCAAATAATAATGTCAGGCTTATGATCGCTCAGTCGGTAAGTTGCCCACACCTGCTGCACCGAGCGAATGATATTTACTGCGTGCATAAAAATCCAAAATGACTGCACGACGATTAACCTAAAAAAATGATTGCGACGTTTTTCTCGATTAAAGATAATTTATTGAGGAAAAACGTGTGATAAGAAAGGTTGCGTGACATCGAGGCTCTCTGGCAATCTCGAGCTCAGAGAAAAATCCGTTCTCGATTGTTTTCGCGATCGAGATGCGCCATTTTGGGGACGGGGGTACTTCCCGTTTGTGTCTCTCTCTAACGACTTGGGGTACTCCACCTGCTTCGCCTATGTATATATTTAGCGAGAACAACTGCAACAGGAAATGACGAAAAAATCCGTGACGCAATATCTTGTGGCAGTGCGGCGTGAGGAATTTTGGAAGGTAGGGAGAAATGCGAGCAGGGGGTTTTGGAATGCAACGAAAAAGCTCGCACGCAGCAACAGTCTCGCGACTGCTGCGTATGCTAATGAGAAAAAAAAAGATCGAAGCGGCGAAGAGGGAGGCGCCGGTGCCCCACCATCAGCCGCCACTGGAATTTGACGTCACTTTTCAAGCTTGTATGTAAACCCGTGAGCGCTACGTTGGCCCTGCACTCATCCAAAACGACACAAGAGCGCGATAGAAAGAGAAAGAAAATATCGCAGCGGCTGTAGAGTCATTGGGGTACGGATAAATTTGAAAAACGATCGCTCCAGTCAGTCGTTCGGATCGGGCGGTATACGTGGCAACGAGTTGGCCATTGAATAAGACGTTTCCTATAGAAGGAATTGTCGTAACGCGTGTCAAAAAAATTCGTCTCGCGAGGTTAATAATAGCTTACGCGGCACAAAAATAATAAAACGTAAATGCAAAAAAATCGAGTTTTTTCTAAGATTTGCTTCGAACTGTGTGTTGTGGATTCTTTATCATCGCAGCGCCGTGTTGTGGTGCCGATCAACAGGAGAGGCGGATGCACTCGAGGGAGTCACATGTTTTCGTGACTAAAAGTCACATCTCCCAGTAGTACGGAACGTTCCCGCTGTGCGGTGCTTGGCATTTTTCTCTTTGTTAATTCAAGGTCAAAGGTAAGGCTCATCCAAAAAATGTGGTGATTTCGATATCGCTTCGCTACACGATAAATCCCGAGCTGGGCCTCGCATAATTAGTTATCAAGAAAAAATTATTCCCTTACGTAAACGATAAGACTAACGAGCTTTTTTTAAATAAATTTATCGCCCAAAGTCTACAAATTATTCCATCCCGTCGACATCGACACGCGAACAGCGTCGCTGCAATAAATAATTCATTCGTTGCCGGAGGATCAAGGTCTTGAACCTTGGGTGTAGTATCAACGCGACTAAACTCCGCGACGCGTCTTTAGCCTCGGGACCACCATCGCTGTCGCTGCTTGTACGCGTAAACCTCGACGCGTCTCCATGTAACCGCCATTTCGACACACGTGTGTGTCCTTCGATACGATTACATACCCCGCGCCAATCGAGAGTCTCTCCGACTCGCTCGCGGAGCAGTGTGTACCTTACGCACTCAATTTTTTTCTGTTGCTCTTTTCATGCACGCGAAATTCATTTTTTTCCCGGTATTTTGTCGAAACATTGCGAGACTCGGGGGGTGGCTACACGCAACAACGCTATCACCTTAAAAGCATGGGAAACTTCAAAATTATTAGAGTTTTATGAAATTTCGTGAGCATAATATTAAATATTAATATACAAATTTTTAAACATTTTATTTACACATAGTTTTCGAGTTATTGAACGCGAGAGTTTCCATGCATAAGCATAGGACTCAGATATATACATAATCTATTTTTTGCATATTGTAAACTCAAATAACTCGACAAGTTTGTAGACGAAAAATCGAAAAAAAATTACTGTCATCGTATTTGATGCTAAAGAATATTTTCACCAAATTTTATGAAATTCTTATCATATTTCCGTGTGTAGCGAGCCTCCTTAAAAACAATTGTGATATTTTCTTCGAAAATAGATTTTCTTTCCATTTGATGGTAATTAGTAGTCGAAAACATGGAGGGGCACTCAGTAAACTTCGAAAAAATGACGTAATTTATATCGTCTCGATCTTTCGATCGTTGACAGGAAAAAAATGCATAATGCATTTTTTGGATGGACCCGAGACTGCTGTTCCATAAATTTAGTAAATGCCGGGTCGAACGGTCCTCGGACCGGTCGCGTCACACGCAGCAAGGAGACAAAATGTCTCATGAATATGAATGAACGCGAAGCAAAAATGTTATGCAGGCACATGAATGAATAAAAATGAAAAAAAAAGGATGTGTCGTCTCCGCTGATGGTTTGGCGTTGTTTGCTCGTTAAGTCGAGCGAGATCGTGATGACGTTTACGAGTTCTCAGTCTTTTGAGCGTACTCCCCCCCCCCCTCCCCCCGGCCTCGCGCGACGTAATAGCCATCGAGAAGTTTGACGAAAATAATAATGGGGGGAGGAGGAACAAGCGCATTTAACGTGACTCGCAACTTTCTTCCGTCACACTGCGTCCGTACGTCCTTCCCCCCTCCACAGCTGCATTTATGGTTAACCGCGATTTGTGCTGCCGTCCGTAGTCCGATAGCCGGTAATTAAGAAAAAGACAGGAGCTTGCTAGCGCGATACCGAGGCGCAGTCGTTGCCCACGAGTCCTCATCGTCAACATACCTCGCGTGGCCATATTGTCTTGGCGCTTTTTTGTCCTCCATCATTAATGTATAAACACGTAACGAAAGGTCATAGCGATTTTTTCAAGGGCGATTAAATAAAGGAGCGATTATTATCGACGATTTATAATTCTGGAGATGGATTTGCCGGTGAGTTAAAAAATTCAGTATGAAAAGTTGTTTTATTTTCGAGTTACATGCCGAAATTCGTCGAGCACGAATGTTTTTTGTTATGTTTTCGTAATATTACGACGCGCGAACACCGATTGGGAGTCTCGGAGATTTCACTTCCGCGATCGTCCGCTCGCGATCAACAAGTTGCAAGTCACACCTCCTGGCGACTCTCCTTCCTATTGTGCACACTCCGCTCCCGGGATTACGTGGAAACGCGTCTTCACATACATTTATCGTTCGCACACAGACTCGGGGCTTTAGTAACGTGCAATTTATCGTGTTATTCACAGAAATACATAGATGGATAGGCACATGTCACTTGGTGTACGCGATTGGTTTGATAGCTGCTCGTGTCGTATCGCGACATCGTCGAATTACATTCGGCCCGGAATATCTTGTCGTCAGAGATAGCGCGCGTGTCGGTCGACCTCGACGGCTCGAGATTTACGGTCGGTCAATCGAGATGTGAATTTCTTTTTCGTCCAAACAGCCTCGAACTTCGAACGCATTGTGATTGGGAAAATAATTAAAATCACGGAAAGAGTCCGATCGGTATTAGACTCGCAATTTTTATTATTTTCGTATTATTTATTTGGAAATAGACGGCGGTCGCGTCACAGGCAGTAAAAATGGCGAGCTCACCACCGATCGTCGAGTTGAATGAGACGAGCGAGCTCAACAAGCTCGAAGAGCCACTTTTCAGTACGTTAGATATTGTACTTCTGAGTGCTTTGTTATTCGCGGCCGTGTGGTGGCTCATGCGTCGCAACAAAAGCGACGACTTCACGCCGAGTCCCAAATCTTATTCGATACAGTAAGTTTTTTTTTCTCAATTTTTTTTTTTCCATTTTTTTCGCTCGTGTCAAAAAAAAAATTGTTTGTTTCGAAAAAAAAGGCCGACGTCGTACACGGCGGTGACGCCTTCGGAGAATTCTTTCGTTAAAAAATTACAGACTTCGGGACGAAGTTTGGTTGTTTTTTACGGAAGTCAGACCGGAACCGGGGAAGAGTTCGCGGGACGACTCGCTAAAGAGGGTCTGAGATATCAGATGAAGGGCATGGTCGCCGATCCCGAAGAATCTGACATGGTGCGTATTTCTTTAGTGTTTTTTCTTTCTCTCGTTACCGCTGACACTTGAACTCAGCTCGAGGGAAAAAAAACACACAAAAAAAAATGTCGATGACGTTGAAATGACTTTGCATTTCTCGAGACAACGTGTTTTGTTCGATTCGCAGGAGGAACTCATTAATCTGAAGGATATTCCAAAGAGCATGGCAGTTTTCTGCTTAGCGACTTACGGGGAAGGCGACCCGACCGATAACGCCATGGAATTTGTCGAGTGGCTTAAAAACGGCGACCCTAACCTCACAGGACTCAATTATGCGGTAAGTCTCTCCTCATCGCTGCTCCATTCAACAACCGCTATCCGTGACACTTGAAATTCATTGACACTCGATGATCGCTCTCGCGCGCGATCGCAGCGACAGTTGGTCGCGGCTGCGCAAAGCCGCGTACTCAATGCGCATGCCCATTAGGCACTGGCTCGCGGCAGTGGTGGGGGAAACAGAGAACGAAGCCGCGAACCTCGTGCGCCAACACTTTTCTCGCGCGCCTCTACTCTCCGCCAGTATTTTATTCCGCGATATATTCCTCCGCCACTTCCACTTGTTCTCCCATACAGAACGTCCCCAAATACGCTCACTCATCACCTGCAACTTAACCTCTATCCAATATCGCCCACGCATTCTTTAATTATGTAAATAATAAATATTCATCGATTACGTAATCTACGCGTGTCTCTCTCCGCGCTCTCGATGGCTCGCGGTCTCTGACATCAGCTGATGCTCGATATCGACCGCGCCACGTGTGCCCGGTCGGTAAATGTTCCGCTCGTCGTTTCCGTGCCTAACAAACAAATTTCCGTCTGTGCCTTGACTTGCGTTCTTTCAGGACGATGAGCACTTCATAAATCTCGTGCTATTTCGATAAATATTGAAAAATGAATATTTCGTTAAGAATTTCGAAAAATTTGACTTTTGGACTGGCCCGTCAATTCGATCGTACGTGGTTTCCTCGATCGCTCGCCGCCTCTGTACGTTCCAACGTCCGAACTCCCAAACACGCAACTTTTCGACGTCAAAACATTTTTTTCTTTTTTTTTTCTTTTTTTTTCTTTTTTTAAGGTCGTTTTTTTTTCCTTCCCCAGGTTTTTGGCCTCGGAAATAAAACGTATGAGCATTACAACGAGGTTGCCATTTATGTGGATCACAGGCTCGAGCAACTCGGAGCCACGCGAGTCTACGAACTTGGACTCGGTGACGACGACGCTAAGTAAGTATTTTTCTCGTTTAGACTTTTCGGGCTCGAGCGATGATTGGTCGTGACGTGAGTAAATGGGGTTTTCAGCTTAGTTCCATATTTCTTAATGGGGGAACACAAAAAAATGGTGAAAATGGCGAAAAAGGTTTTGCTAATTGGGGGATTAATGAATTGGAGAATTTTTTTAATTACTCGAGAAACGAAAACGTCATGAAATGATTTTCTTTGTTGGGGGGGGGGGGATAAAAGGAGGTAATTAAAAGGCAATCATTTCCTTTTATGGAAATAAGGGAAGTGAATGACATCGCGATGACGAGGCGCTTCAAAATAATCAGTCCATCAATTAGTGGCACATGTTAATTAATTCTATTAATCATTAAAATGTTATTTTCAGTCGGAAAATTTCCATTCAATGTATAAAGTGCTGGCGATTATTGTTTCTCGTTACCGCATGAGTCACACTGACCCGACAGCCGTGATTTTTAATTTACCCAGTTTTGACCAAGAATATTTCGACTTTATCCGGATTATTCCGATTTTTTCCATTTTTCTCGACTAATTAGTCGGCAAGTTTCTTAATTTTTTTTTATTTTGGGTTAATTTATTAATTTATTTCGGTTAATTATAGGACGGCGTTTTGCCGTATTATTAACCCTGCGAGTACACACTGGGTCATTTTGACCCCAGCGATGTTTTTTTACTCTTTTCAAGGTCTTGCCATTCCATTTCGGCCGAAATGCAGTTAAAAGTCGGTAGGGTCCCCCAGACCCATGTGTGTCTAGGGAGGGGAACGAATTCTCTTCCCATAGCTCCAAAACCACTTTCCCTAATTTTTTCCGATTTTTTAAACGAGGCCAAGTACAAGAAAGAATAGTGGGGTCCCCCAGACCCATGTGTGTCTAGGGAGGTGGCCTAATTCTCTTCCCATAGATCCAAACTACATTCCTGAATTTTTTCCTATTTTTCAAACGAGACCAAGTACAAGAAAAAATAGTAGGGTCCCCCAGACCCATGTGTGTCTGGGGACGTAGCCCAATTCTTTTTCTATAGATCCAAAACTACACACCTGAATTTTTTCCGATTTTTTAACCGAGTCCAAAACCGTAAAAAAAGAGTGGGGTCCGCGAGACCCATATGTGTCTAGGGACGTGGCGTAATTCTTCTTCCATAGATCCAAATCTACTGTCCCGAATTTTTTCCGAGTTTTTAACCGGCCAAGTACAGTATAAAATAGTAGGGTCTCCCAGACCCATCTGTGTCTAGGAACGTTGCGTAATTGTTGTAACTCTACGGAGCATTAAGATAAAATATACATGTGCGACGTCAACGGATGGTTGATATAATCGCAACGATTAATTTGACAGTATCGAGGATGATTTCATCACGTGGAAGGACAAATTTTGGCCGGCGGTGTGTGAATTCTTCGGAATCGAGGGAGCCGGTGAAGACGTTAACATTCGTCAGTACAAACTCACCGAACACGTGGAGCTTCCGGCGGAGCGTGTTTACACCGGAGAAATCGCTCGTCTCCACTCGCTCAAGACTCAGCGCCCGTACGTCATCGTTTTTATGTTTTTCTTTTTTTATAGTCCAGCAGCTCTTCGTGCTTTACCGGAGTATTCATATCGATCGGTTTCTCACTATTCTTGCAGACCCTACGATGCCAAGAATCCCTACCTTGCCCCCGTCAAAGTAAATCGCGAACTGCATGGCCCCACGTCCGAGAGATCGTGCATGCACATCGAGTTCGACATCGAAGAGTCCAAAATACGCTACGAGGCTGGAGACCATCTCGCTATCTATCCGGTCAACAGCGAAGACCTCGTTCTCAAATTGGGACAAATTTGCGGCGTTGATTTAGACACGGTCTTTACTCTGACCAATACCGATGGTTAGTTTGGGATGAAAAACCAAGAGGGGGGATTTTGGTTTTTCAGTTTTTTTTAATAATTGAGATTTTTTTTTTTTCGCAGAGGAATCGACGAAAAAACATCCTTTCCCGTGCCCCTGCTCGTACAGGACGGCCCTCACTCATTATCTCGACATTACCAGTAACCCCAGGACCCATATTCTTAAGGAATTAATCGAATATGCTAGCGATCCTGCAGACAAAGAAAAACTGAAACTTATGGCCTCGACAAGCACCGAGGGCAAAGCTCTCTACCAACAATGGATCGTTCAGGAAAATAGAAATATCGTTCATATCGTTGAAGATATCCCGAGCCTGAAACCCGCTATGGATCATCTCTGCGAACTTCTCCCGCGGTTGCAATGCCGATATTATTCTATATCTTCCTCCTCCAAGGTCAGTTTTGACGCTCCATTTTTTAATGAATTATTTGCACGACGTTGAGAGAATCTAAATAGATATTTAATGGATAGCGCTATCTTGAGGGCTTCCACGACGTACAAGTCGAGATATTCATTTATAAATATCACAATGCTCAGGAATTTCTCATAAGAGAGCGTATTAAAAGTTACAAATTAAAACATTAAATATTTCGATTTCTGAATGGCGAAGTTTCTCAAAACTTTGCATACGCTTTTATGTAACATCAAAGGAGCTTCATTAAGTTTTCCAAAAAAATCGATCGTAAAATTTATTCGCAATTTTCCTTATTTCTCACTATATAAATTATTATTCATTATTTTATTCATTTAAAAATTAGTAATTTTTTTGAATTCAATAATTTATTATAATTTGAATAATTAAATAATTAATGATTCAATAATAAATTAATTATCTTATTAATTATTATTTTATTACATGAATTATTATTTTTTATTACTTTTTATTAAATAAAAAATAAATATGGCCTCGGAAGATCTTTGATTTCGAGTATGTTGTTCTTCAGATAATTCGTAACATTTTTTATCCATGAACTTAGGCTCGCGAACCATTTCGTATGTAAGAAAAAGTGAAAACAAAAATTTACCAATTTTTTAATTGAAACATTTTGTTTTTTTTTTATTATTCAAACAATAATCTGTTATTTATAAAATTTGACGATCGATTCTCGATTGCAGCTGTATACGGGCTCGGTGCACATAACGGCGGTAGTAGTTGAGTACAAGACGCCAACGGGGCGAGTAAACCGAGGAGTGACAACGAGTTGGCTAAAACAAAAGCATCCGACCGATCCACCAAGCGTGGTGCCAATTTTTGTCCGAAAATCGCAGTTCCGTTTGCCGACGCGTCCCTCAACGCCGGTGATAATGGTCGGACCTGGTACGGGGCTCGCTCCTTTCCGTGGTTTTATTCAGGAGCGGGACCTCGCCCGAAAAAATGGCAAAGAAATAGGCGACACGATTCTTTACTTCGGCTGCCGAAAGCGGGAGGAAGACTATCTCTACAGAGAGGAACTCGAGGAGTTTGAGAAAAGCGGGACCCTCAAATTGCACGTTGCCTTCAGCAGGGAACAATCGCAAAAAGTTTACGTAACGCACTTGCTCGAACAAAACAAGGACGAAATTTGGGACGTCATTGGACCCAAAAACGGTCATGTTTACATCTGCGGGTAAGTTACACTTTCCGAATCGCTATCTATATCCCTTTATTGTCCTGTTGACGTAATATTCTCCAAAGGGGTCTATCAGGCCCGTGAGTTTATTATTATTATTAATTATTATTACATTTAGTTTTTTTTTTTTTTTTCTAATTTTGTAAATAAAATTCACTCTAATTTCGAATTAATTTTTTTCTTCTGCTTTATTTTTGATTTTTTAAATATTTTATTATTTGAAATTTATATTTTTCTAGTTTGTTTAATTTTGGAAATTTTTTTTTATTCGAATTTTCAGTTCTGTTTATTTTTTCTTATTTATACATTTATTTATTTTTTTTCATTGTTTTTTATTGGAAATTTTAAATTTTAATTTTTCAATTTTTTTATTGACAATTTTTGGAATAAATGGTGTTTTTGTTAACAGAGATGCTCGTAACATGGCTCGGGACGTTCACAACATCCTTTTGAAAGTAGTGATGGAAAAGGGTAAAATGAGTGAATTAGAGGCAGTTTCTTATATAAAGAAAATGGATACGCAGAAGCGTTATTCGACTGATGTGTGGAGCTGAAGAGATTTAGGGGAAATGCTGCGGTTCGGTTAATCTCTGATTATTCGTCTCCGTCGGGAAAATTGTTAATCGTGCGAGGCTACGTTCGCGTTCGAGTATTTTTTCATACGACGCCTCGCGTGCCCTTTTTATTCCTTAAAGAAGAACAAAGTGAAGGAACAATTGGGGACTGCGCGATCGGAACACGCTCTTCTTTCGACGAAACAAGAGCCAACAACTTTGTAGACAAATTTATTTTCAATTCATTTTATTTTTTTATCTCCCTTTATGGTGCCTCGACGGCCTTACACGCTGCGCGCGTGTATCCACAATTTTTTGGCGCTAATCGCACAACTCACATGCGCCAAACTCGACGTCACACAGTTCGGTGTTGGATCGCACCGTTTAGTAGTTTATTTACAGATTTAACGTTCTTTTTTGCCGCCAACTCTTCGGGCGCCATTTTCAAGACTGTCCTGGAAGTGCTTCCCCCCCCCCCCCCCCCCCCTGTCCCTATTTCCTTACACACACACGCGCGTACACGCTATTGCGACTTCTCGCATGAGGAACTGTCGGCGAAACTATACATACCTATTTTTTATGAGGGCAACCTCTTATATATATATATATAAATATATATATACAAATGCATACACGAAGATAACGATTATACATAATAGATATGTTCAATTTTTATTGAAGTAATACATTGGTAGTTTGAAACTAATGTGTAAATAATATTTGAAAGAGAAAACTCGTGGCTGTTTTTATTCCAATCCATTCCTAAAGCTGACTGATCTATGGCGCATGCGCGAAAACGATGGAATTTTTTGGCGCCGCGGGCTTTTTTTTTGATCAACCAAGCTCTCGATCTACTTTATCCGAGAATCAAAGAATTATCTTTGGAAAACAAGATAATCGGCTTTTTTATTGAAGTCCTTTTGAAAAAGGAGGATTTATGGCGCATGCGCGAAACTCAGCAAATTTATTCATGCCGGACTGCTTTGTTGTGACAAACTGCAGAGTATGCCCTCGGGAAAGATTCAATCCCACGTGCGCTTTTCTTTTCTTCCTTCCGGAATTCTAAACAGTTTGAGTTTTGCTAGAATCGACGGTAATTCATGTAATGGAGAAAGACTTCTATTTATACTTGATCCGGGAATCGAAGAACCTTTGGTAAACTAGATTATTTTGCTGATTTTTAGTGCAATCCGTTCGAAAAGGGCTGACACATGGCGCATGCGCGAGGCTTTGTTGACAAACTGAGTTCTCACCCCCCGTGCACTCGGCAACGATTCAGTCCCACGTGCGCGTTTCCTTTCTTCCCTCGGGAGTTCCAAACAGTTTGAGTTTTACTAGAATTGACGATAATGAACGTAACGAACAAAAACTTCGATCAACTGTATCCAAAAATCAAAGAATCTTTAGAAAACGCGGTGTTCATCGCGATCGATGCAGAGTTCAGCGGTTTGCAAAGTGCTGACAAGAACTACGGAGGTTCCAGCGAGAGGTTAGATCTGCTTTGTTTGTTTTTGGGTTTTCAAACATAGAAGACGATTGTTGTAAACATTGGGGAAATTCTCGTGATCCACAGTTTATTCGACTCGCCGGCCGAACGTTACAAAAAGCTGAGAAAGAATATCGAACCCTTCATTGCCATACAATTCGGTTTGACCACGTTCGCTCGCGCTAAACACGAAAACAAATACAACGCGGAATCGTTCGAATTTCATTTGATACCCAGAGCCTTGCCCACCAGCAACAAAACTTTTTTAGTCCAAGCAGCGGCTCTGCAATTTCTTGCTTCCTACAATTTTGATTTCAATAAGGTATACAAAGCATTTTCAAATGAAAATCCCAATCTTTTTTGCGCTCATACACTTTTCATTGTCGTGGCTTGCGCAGTTCGCTTACGACGCTTTGTCTTATCTGGACGAAGATGAAGAAGCCGCGTTGCGGCAAATTCTCGACGACGGCTCTTACGTCTCAGAGGTTGCCGAGTCCAACATGGATGACGCTCGCTTCCGGGTCAACGATTGTTTCCAGCAAGTACAACAATGGCTCAAGGGCGACAGCAAAAGTTTGCGCGTCGAGGCATCCGACTACCCGACGAGTTATCGAATGCAAAAAGAGCTGCGCTCCAGCTTCAAGACCATTTGGACGCAACCTCTCGAATCGCACGCCGTAAGATTGCGTCAAAAGTTTTCCCGAGACCCAGATTTCAGGTCCTCCTTCTTGTTTTCTTCAGTTTTCAGTGATAAAAGTTGAGCCGGATGTGCGAACAAACTTGGAAGAGAAAAATGTGCCGGACGAGCTGGACAAACGATTGTTGGAACATTATACAGGTTTCTCCAGAGTTTTCAAACTCCTGACCAACTTGAAGAAACCAATCGTCGGACACAATCTCCTTCTAGATCTCATGTTCATGCACAAACAATTTCACCGACCGCTTCCCGGTGAGTGCGAGACAAAAGACTCGACGATTAAAAGTTAAATTTTTAGTAAAAAAATGGAAAAAGATAAACAACTATGAAAATAATGATAGGAAAATTAATTTTTCGCATTGGTATCGTTTGGCACGGCCCATTATTTATATTGATGATTAAATTGCAATTATGAACCGATCGGTTTTTGGCCCACAAAGATACATCGGCTCGAAAAATTTGGATAGTTTGAAAATTAAATAATCGATAAAAATTATTCGTTGCATCCCAACGATGCAAACTTCAGCATAAGACTTGCCATTGCAAAGCGACAGTTTATCATCAAATGTTGACCTTTTTTTGGCAGAGAAATATGAGACGTTCAAGAAAAACATAAATCGATTATTTCCTCTGGTTTACGACACGAAATTTTTGAGCTTCGAGATGAAGCAAATTCTGGGAGAAAGTAAGTATTATTTATCGTTGAGATAGGAATTTTGGGTCACGAGATATTCGGAAAAGTTGCAAAGGTTGGTGCGAGGCTAGAATATGATTGTTATATTTTCAGCATCGTGGAAATCGAACGTGCTCGCTGAATTGTATAATTACTACAAAGACGGACGAGGTCGGTATTTGGCCATGAATTCTCCGTCTATCGTTTTCTTGCCAAATAAAACGATCGTCGATTCTCAAAATTGTAAGAACTTGAAGAAAACAAGTGGAGCAAGTCCGTATGCAATTGTATGATCGAAAATTCGGTGACCTCCTTTTTTTTGTAGGTGAAGAAAAGTTTCACAATGCTGCATGGGATTCGTACTGCACTGGTTATTGCTTCATACGTATGGCTCACATATGCGCTGTTAGGAAGCAAAGCAAGTGTGTAGCGTATTGCTTTATAGTTAAAAGTCTTGATCCTTCGGCTGGAGGTCGGTGTGAATTTTCCCGGCAAGTTTTTTCAATCGTAGAACAGTGACCTCAATTTTTTGACGTATTCCTGGGGTCGAAATGACCCGAATTTTGAAAAATTCATATCTCTGGTGAAATTCAACGAAAAGCTTTTAACTTGGGCTCATTTTTTGCGTTTTTCAATGCACAATCACATGAGCCCATTTTGCTTGAAGTAAAAAAAAATCGTCGAAACCAGGTCACCGTTCCAGTGTAAAGAATTTTGCGAAAAATCCAATTTTCAATTTTCTCCTCTACGATAAACAATTGACTACACATTCGCCAAGTGTGTCCTGATCCAAAATCGATTTTCAGCCGATGGGTTACTAAAGAAGGTTTCCCATAAAAATCTCCCATAACGAATGTCCTCATAAATTTCCTGGAACAGAGAAGCGGATATAAGGGAATTGACCAACGCGGAAATAATGTGGGCGGTGGTGGATCGAGCAAATCGAATAAATTTGATAAGAGCGGATCTATCGCACTTGGTGAGTAAAACTGTAAAAGAAAAAAAAAAAAACTAAGTTGCGGAAGCGGAAGAAGGAGAGTTGACGAGATTTTTGGTTTAATATGGAAAAGCGGTTGGACGGTGCGGACCCTTCATCGATAAGACCCCGTTGGCTGTTTGTGCGGACGTCTCGCAGCGATTTAACAACTCGTCGGGTAAGTGAAATTTGGTAAGACGGACGGATGAGGGTTGTTGGTTGCGCACGGGTTGCGAGGAGCAAGCCCGCAAATCACCGGATTATCCATCAACATTTATAGATCGCTCGAGCCTTTTCGCGTTTCGGAGCGGTGGACGTAAAGAGATGTTCGTCGAATGAAGTTTTGGTGGCTGTACCGAATCACGGGATGTGAGTATGTCCGGGCGATGGCCAAAACGGTTATTCGATTTAGTATTAAGATGGGAGACTGGGGTGAACGAGACGAGCGTCGATCCAACTTGAACGATAAAACGAGGGGAAGTAAAAAAGCGTCGGTGGGGAGGGGGGAGAACGAGCGAGCTCGCATCTATGGCTAAAAATAATTCCATTAGCGCAGGGTGATTGACCACGTGGAAAACGCCGTAACGCTAGATTTTCGCAATTCCATCACAAACGTCGCATTTTTCATATTTTTTTCCGGATCCCTCAGACAAGAAATTCCTATAAATAAACGGATGGGATAAGATTTATGGGAATTTTTGATATTTGTTGTTTCCTTCCCAGGGCAAAAAACATTCTCAAAGTGTACGAGGGAAATGCCGAGTTTCGAGTCGTCCCCTATAATCCGTTGAGGCACTCGTCCAGAACGATCAAGGCCGTCGTTTGGTACGTCTCAAACTCAACGTC
The DNA here is from genome assembly GCA_030522525.1 of Campopleginae sp. 14b. Taxonomy (NCBI): domain Eukaryota; kingdom Metazoa; phylum Arthropoda; class Insecta; order Hymenoptera; family Ichneumonidae; species Campopleginae sp. 14b. Next base: position 31,393 of record JAPYYS010000524.1, on the reverse strand, counting down.
TCTACGTAATAGACATATATTTATAGAGTCTATTCGTACATAATGTTTTTCTCACGGGCCGCTTGGTTTTCAGGGTCGGAAGCCTGTTCCTCTCTGGCGCTGGCATCTGTGCCTGGATCCTTCATCGCGGCGGTTGTATTACGAGAGGCTGACGCGCAAACAGCTCGATCCACCTGTACCACATGCTCGTGTACATTTATACATATTATAGATATATTATCTATATTTAATGATGCACGATCGAGGCTGCTATCGAGAGAAAGAGAGAGAGAGACCGCTACAGCATTTTTTCGCAAGCGTCGATGTCGTCACAGGTTGTACCGAAACGTCTGTGACGCCGTTGACAACGAGGACGCGTGCCAGGCTCCTCTACCCGACGAGAAAACCACGGCCAGACAGGCTCTTGCCTCTCTCTCGCTCTCTTTCATTTCATTTTTATTTTTTTGTGTTTTTATTTTTTTATTCTTTTTTATTATTATTTCATCTTCCATTGTAAATCCATGCTCCAGGATCAGCTACTAGCCCCAGTCCCAAGATTTCTTTTTTTTCTTCTTTTCGTATTAATTCTTCAAAATTTTTATTTATTTTTTTTTGTAAATTTCATTTGATTTTGTCACCCTCGTCCCGTAGATTATTCCAGGGCATAACAATATATATATCAATCAATCAATCTCTCGCTCTCTCGCATCCCCTCGATTTTTGTCTCTTGTCTTGCTCGCTGAGGATGCTGTTGGTGCTCCCGGTATTTCAAAAGTTTTCTCTGGCCGCAATCCAAGGCCAAAATCCTCGAAATAACGCGAGAGCAATTTGTGTGGGCGAACGAATGTATCGACGGAAGGGAGCGGTGGGACAAGACGCCGCGTAATCTGCTCAACGAAATAATTCCTCATACACGACGATGTTGCTCTTTTATAAACTATATAGAGTTTTCATCATCTATGAGAATTCTCGTTTCTTCATATTTCGTTAACATTTGCCAACTCGAGTGATTAAAATTTATCGTAATTGAATAAGATCCCAAGCGCGCACAGAGTGTCGCGAGAGAGTGAGAGACGAATAGCGCGAGCAAGGAAACACTCGTTGTCCCTTGTCCGAAGACCGAAATAGAGCACTGGCTTGCACCTAAATAGCGGCTTTTAGCCTTAGACCCGGCTAAGCAAATCCCAGCTATAAAGCAGAGCTACCGATTTGAAAATACCTCGGCTTTTGGTCCGAATGTTCTTTCGACATTTCTCACTAAGATTTACTCGCAAGAACAGAGAGACTCTCGTAGCCGCACGCGCGAATCCTCTTTTCCCTCCCTCCTCAAACGAGACCGAGCCTCATCCACCTGTCCCACCTCCGATGCTCGCTTCGTTTTAATAGACGGACCTCTCCGCGCCCCAGCAAATACTCTCACCCTCTCAAATCCGCACACATACCCACCCCCAGACAACATCAACTACGCGCTTGTATTTTTCCCGATCAGTAGCACCGAGTTCTGGCTCTGACTCTGCTTCGCGCTTCGGCCACCATACACAGCATATACTTTTCTCCTGTCCCTGCGGAGCACCAAACTTTTTCAGAGTCTGGGGCCATTCGCAGCCGCGATCATACAGCTCCTCCAACTATTTTGGTTTTACAAGTTTCGAGAGCCAAAATAGCATAGCCTAGCCCCTGGCCTAGAGCCCGCGTAGGCTTTTGCCTCTTCGTAACCCACCGCCCGAGTCGACGCGCACTTGAAGCCCTCTCCCCCCTCCCCTCTCTTACAAACGCCTTCGACATTTTATCCTTCGTTACCCAAAACCCGCCCCTCCAGTTTCCCCATCCACCAAACACCCCCAAATACTTTCTTTCCTCTCTTTTATTCCCTCTTACTTTTTTATCCTTTTTTTTCACCTTTCCTGCTCAATCATATTCGACTCTCCTTTACTAAGCCCAGGAGGATACCGGGCGACGAACTAGGCTAGAAAATGCTACAATACCTCTATTTTTGTTCCCTTTGGATCAGCTATAAGTACATCGCCTTGGCACGCGACGACTCATCCGACTCTGGCTCAAGCTTATTAAAACTCTCTGCACATTACGTAACGATTAAAAAACTAGCGGAACTAAGTTTATTCCATTCTGAGGATTCGAGACGCACTATTTTCCGCTGCTCTTGTTTTTTTTTTTTTTTGCACTTTCATAGAGGAAGCTATGTGACGGTGAAATTTTTTATTTTCTTCACATTTCAATCTCAATGTGCGAAAAATTGTCCAAAACATCGGAAAATCGTATCGAGAATATATTTCCCGATGTGTATGTGTGGGAGTGTAAAATTCAAACGTTCATAACTCGAGAACGGTTCGAGCTACAAGGCTCCCCTTTTGCACAGATGTTGATCCATACAAGCTCTTCAGTCTTTGAGAATTCTGTTGGAATTGCTTGAAAAATACGAATTGTACGGCATTTTGAAATTTAAAAAAAAACACTGTCGACGCTCTAATTTCCCCAAATTTTCAGATTTATTGCTCATTATTTTTTTTATTAATAGAGTATCGTAATAGGAAGGTTGGTATTAAATTTGGGGAATATCGGTCGAACGGTTCAAATTTTATAATTTTTCGAATTTGAGAAAAATGTGCGATTTTTGAAAAATCGTCCAACCACATTAATTTCTGTAAATCTTGTTAAACACTTGTGCACAAGTTTGTACTTGCTTTTCCTTCTCGTTCAGCATGACCGGAAGGCAAGAGATCGAGATCGCTGGATCGAGGATTTGGGTCGGCTCGCCGCCATTTTTGATCGGTAATTTTCGGCGCTCGGGAAGGAGTGAAATTTTAGGGCGATTTGTTGGAGTATAAAATGGATAGTGGGGAGAGAATTTTTAGCTTCGACCTACCTGGGTCGGTATATGAATTGCGCTAGTACGTATTGCGATTGAAATTTTTGACCCGACAAGGCCGAGGGTAGTGTGTAGTGCTGGTTGCGCAAAATCGTCGCGTTGATCGACGCACCGCGCGCGGCGAGCGGCTCTTTCTATTTGTAATAAGCGAGATCGAGCGCTCGGGCCAAAGATATACAAAGGCAAGTTCGACTCGCAGGACATCCAACTGTCGAGGTTCATCCGTCATCATTGCGATCGTCTGGCTCGATCTGGTAGTCTCCGCTCGCCGCGCCGCCCCGTGTCTTACAAAACTTATTCCCTGGCCCGGCGCTCGGACGCATTGTTCAGATTCGAGACTCTCGATTATGTATGTGTTGATGTTGATAGATGAAGCGCGCGCGATGCTTCCGCCGCCATGAGACCTCGTTGAGGCTTCGAACTACTTTCTTATGAGATCCATGAGTTTATGGGGGCAAAAAGAGGCAAGTGAGGTTAGGTCACTGTGGAGGGAGGATAGGGGCGGTGATTGAGATTGGAGATGGGGAAAGAGCGGCCCGCAGGGTCGTTTGGGGCGAAGACACGAATCAGGGTGGCCACGACGCGCCAACAAACGCGCTTTCGTATCGCACCCAATGTTTTTTATTTCCGAAGGTTGACGACGGGCAAAGAGGTAGAGAAAAAAAAGCGTTAAAAAACGATGGAAAAGGAAAAAGTGCGAGGGGAGGGGGCGAGGGAAAGAGCGAGAGAGAGAGACGACAGCCGGGTAAGGCTGGCGCGTGGCCAGGAACGGGGCGCGCGGAGTGCACGGGCGTACGACGAAGAGCGAGTCTGGCTTGTTCGTGCTCCGTCCACCAGGTAGCGACGTCGAGGGGTATTTAAACGAATTTACACCATGTCCGGTGCCCCGTTTCGCTCACAATCGCAGTAGCGCCGGTACCCAACGTCGTGTTTCGCGGGAATCGTTTTTTTTTTATTTGAATACGCGTTTACGATACGGCCCGAGCCCTGCTCGCGCGCTCGGCTCGTTCATCGCGAATAATCGGACCGAACAATCGGCTATCCAACTGAGCGATTAACAGCGAGGATGTACCGAAGGGAGTAGGCACGGCCAACATCCGGTGTACCAACACACAACTATCGTTTTGTTCTATTTCCACATTTTATCAAAAAACCCTTTTTTTCCCCATTTTTTTTTTTTTTTCATTTTTGTTTATTCAACGAGTGCATCGCCCGTGATATATAACTACACGATATCGTGAATATCTCCTACTCTCGGGATATAGCGATCTATCCATCGGTAAGTTCAACAAACCACCAAATTTTATTTCAAATCCCTCCCCGACGCTCTTCCATGTATACAAATATATATATGCATATATATATGCATGTTTCGACACATATATATGTATATATATGCCATGATGAGTTATATAATAAATATTAAATTCTGTGGTTCGGACCCCACGTGAAAAAGTAGCTCCATCGAGTAAAAGTGTGAAATAATATAAAATTGTGAAAAAATGTGAAAATTCGAGAAGGGTATTCATGGAAAAGTCCATTACTAATAAATATTAATAGAAATATAATAAATATTAAATCCTGTGGTTCGGAGTTAGCTCATCGAGTAAAAGTGTGGAATAATAAAAAAATTGTGAACAAATGTGAAACCCGAAAAGGGTATGCATGGAAAATTCCATTACTAATAAATCTTAAATGTTGATAGAAAATCTCAGCGGAGATCGAATCGTCGTTCGCGATCAAACGGTCTTCTTTGTTTTTGGTTAACCTATAAATAATGAACGACGAGCAGGATAGCGGGAAAAACTCGTAGACAAAGGGAAATGGATGTTTTTGAGGTTCAAATGTATTTTGAAAAAATAGGTTAACGTTGACAGTTAGTGACAAGTTTAAAGGACGTTATCGCGATGTGTCAGAGTCCGTAGTGGCGGTTGTGACGATAGTGATGTAGTGGTGTCGTAGTGATGGCAGTGGCGGAGGGTGGCACTGGTTGTACGCGCGGCGTCGTCGCGGTATTATTGTGCGGCGGCAAGCGAGAAGCGAGTCGGGAGGCGGCGCGAAGCGGCATCACCAGCCGCCCGCGCGCGCTGCCAAAATAATTAGCGAGTGGTCGTTTCGAGCGAGATGCGTGCTAAAAGTGTCCGCTCGGGCACACGCGCCATTTGGATCGCTCATAGACTCCCGGGACCTCCGGGATTCTACCAAAAGACGCGATTCTCTACGCGCTCGCTCGCGCCCACCGAAATCCCAGTTGCCAGCGACCTACCAACCACCTTTGCCATCAGTTGTAGCTTTGTTTTCGTCGCGCCCGCGCGCTCTCTCTCTCTCTCTCTCTCTCTCTCTCTCTCTCTCTCTCTCTCTCTCTCTCTCTCTCTCTCTCTCTCTCGCTCTCTCTCTTTCTCTCTCTCTCTCACTCGATCTCGCGCGTCAGATAACCCTCGCGGTACGAATATTATTTATCCTTGAACATTATCTCCGCCCAATATATATGCACACATTAAATATTTTTATCATCTCTCCATCAGTCCTTGTCCCTTCTTGCCCCTCTCCCGCGGCGAGACTATCGCGATGCCAACACGACCAGCAATTTTGGCTCTACTATCTTTCCATTGCATAACACTCTCATTTCGTTGTATGTCGCGCTCGCATTATATTATAATATTTTCAATATAGGCGTACTCGAGCGCGTTCTACCAAACAAGCTTCGTTTCACTGTCTCTCTCGCTCTCTCTCTGTTTCTCTCCGCGCACCCCACACTGCCCCCGCTATGAAACGTTCGCGACGCGTCATTGGGAAAAAAACACGACTTTTATCAGATACAACATTGTTTTGGTTTCTGTTGACGCGATTTAGCTGCTCAGAGGTTCCGAAACATTGCACTCGTGACTCCCCAAGCAATTTGTGCTAAAGATTAGTTATATAACTCCCCGCGGTGAATAAATATATAGGCCTTTCGAGTATGTACGCGAGAGTCCTTTGAACGAGATCTTAAAATACGCGCCAAGGAAATGACTCGCAGTGGAAGGTGCTGAAAATAGCAGCTCGCGCCTTGCCTGTGCGTCATTCCTCCATGCACGAACGCAACTCCAGCCAATCGGAATTCTCCACATGCTCGTTTCACTCGAGACTCCTGAGAGAGCCCCTCTCCGCTTATTACGACTCCCGTGCATTTCGTCCATTCTTCTCTCATTATTTTCACGCTCTCACTTTTCATCATCCTTATGTCTATAGCACTTAATAATCGTTGCCATCGCTCAAACATTTTATAAAACGAGTTCGCGTACCGCGGAGTGTCAACGCAAGCGCACAATATATCTTATCTCCGGGATTATACGAGCGGCGGGTCGCGAGCAACGTTCTTATTGTCAGATGCATTTGGATAAAGATCCCAGATAGCAGAATAATCGGGTCGCGCATAATATTGCCCGTAGAAAATTTATATTTCGCGGTCAAGTCTGGAGCTCGTGTCGCGGCGGTGAGGGGAAAAGATTTCTGCGGGCATCGCGCTTCGGAGAAAAAAAGGGTAGTGTTGCATTTCGGCGGGTGCAGCGCGCTCGGCAGTTGCGATCGAGTTGTGGGGTGGGCAAGATTTAGTTGGCCTGTTGGTTCGGTCTCAGCCGGTTAGCCACACTTCGTAGAGGTAGTCACACCGACAAAAGCATCCTGCCAGTGTGTGTGTGTGCTTGTTGAAGCGTCTTATATTGTGCGAGTGTGCGATAGGAGGCAACAAACGCGCTCTTCGTTGTTGGTCAATCCTCTAGTCCTCGTAGTCTCCGTGCCATTTCGATAATCATCTGTCTTCTTTCCAACAACACGTACCAAACGAGCCACATCCAACTACAACGCGTCGTGTACAGTGTAATTTTCGTCTGACGCTTGGATCCTTCTTCCAATATTTTCGCTCGTGTAAGCGACACAATAAATCCTTAAAACCGCCTTTTCCCATGTCGCTCTCCCCTCTCAAATATTTCTCTATAAAAATCCAAAAAATCCTTCATTTTCTCGATAAATCGACGTTTTTTTTCTCTTTTCCTCACGTGTGTCGTCTCCGCACTGTCGATCAGACGGTGCCATTCTCTCGCGCAATTTTCTCATCGTACCTCGAACGACACATAACCTCGATACCATTATTCAATAAAAAATCGTTCTATTCCGTGACGCGCGATCGACGCACCGACCACCGGGACCGGCCACGTATACACCCGCTTCTTTTTTTTTTTCTCATTTCCCGTTCCGCTCATTTTCTCTTTCACTTTTTCTTTCCCTCCCACCTCATCCTATATTACCTCTCCCTCTCCTCTCCGCTCACCTATCTCGCTCTTGGCGCGTGTACGCGTTTTACTCGCGCGCTATTCCCCCCCCCCCCTCTGCCCCTTTCCCGCTTTCCTCACTTTTCCGCTTTTCATCCTCGGAAAAATTCCTCAAAATCGTCTTTCCCACTCTTTTTTTCACTTTCCTGACATTTCTCCGCTACGCACTCACCGCCAGCTCCGCCGTAACGTCCCTCGCACATTATCGCTCTCTCCGCGCGCCTGTCAAATGAAAAATTAGACAAAAATTTGACTTTTTTCAGGTACGGCGAGCGCGCGTATGACAATCAGCGGCAACAGGGACAAAGTTTATTATTAAAGACGGGAGTCTGGTTGAGATCAATCGACGAGGATGGAAGACGCCCACGCTAAGACCGTGGACGAGGTGTTGAACCATTTCAGCACGGACGGCGAGAAAGGACTCTCCGCTGACCAAGTCAAAAGGAACCAGGAAAAATATGGCCTTAACGGTAAGTTTCAGGGAAAGAGCCGTGAGCTTTGGGCGCTGGGAATTTTCTGGAGGGAAGGAAAACAGAGACGGGGAGTCGGGGGGAAACGGAGTTTGCAGGCTCGGCCAACGTTTCGGTCATTCGCTCGGTTCCGTCAAATTCGTGACAATTTTTGTGGCTCACGCCGTTCCGGCGAGGAACTTGGCATTGCGAAAGGGCGGAACAACAAATATCTTATGGGTTGAGGATTTTTTACGTTTTTTTTGGATGCCGCAATGGTTCGAGGTTTATTTTATTACTTAGAGGAATTTTCATAGAGCGGTGCCGCTGGTTTAGTTTAGGAACGGATTTTAAAGCAATGTGGTAAATTAAGGAGATTGGCTACATACGGGAATATGATGAGAATTTCATTGAATTTAGTGAAAACGAGACTAGAGAGTAGGCTCACGAAATTTCATCGAATTCCAATTATTCTATAATTTTTTATGATTATTCTAATGATTTCGAATTTTTCTATGACTCCGAAGTTTGCAACGTTGAGATTCAACGAAAAATGCTTTTTCCAATACTTATTTATTGAATTTTGGAAATTATGGTGATTTTTCGTGTCGATTCGGTTTTTGGGTCGCACAGGAATTTTTTTTCATTGTCGAGTAATTCGAGTTTATAATACGCTGAAGATATACTTATACATATATATATCTCAATCATATGATTATGCATGTAAACTCTGGAGCTCAATTACTCGCAAACTATGCAGAAGAAATAAAAATTGTATATTAATATTCAATACTGAAAAATGTGCTCACGAAATTTCATGAAATTCCAATAATTTCAAATTTTTCTATGCTTTTAAAATGGCTACACACGAAAATATGATAAGAATTTAATCAAATTTGCTGATAATATTCTTTAGCATCAAATACGATGACACTTATTTTTTTTTCTATTTTTCGTCTACATAGTTGTCGAGTAATTTGAGTTTACAATATGCAAAAGATTGATATAATAACTCGAAAACTATGTAGAAAAAAAAATGGTAAAAAATGTGTACATTTAAATTTATTATTAAAGAGTATGCTGAAAAAATTTCACAAAATTGTAAAAATCTCGAAATTTTCCTGATTTTAAAATGCACAACGTTGTTGTGTATAGCGACCCTCTCAAATATATTCCGTTGCATTCCAACGTTGCCATCCTCAACACGATATTATTTTTTTTGGAGTCTGCAAAAAAAATCGTTTCATCGTCCTTGCTAAATATTGCATAGAAATGTTGAAATGAGTCCGAGAAAAAAGGGATGTGGTTGGATTGCAACGAGGCAAACTTGAACTTGGTGAAAAGCAGCGGCGCGTAGTGTCGATTTTTCCATCGAAACAAGAATCGCAATTGATTGATTTTAATCTCAAAAATTTGGCCTCCGTCATGACTCTCGATTTATCGAGACCTCGTGCTCGCGCGATTAAGCCCAAGCTTCATGATGCTCAAGTTTGCATCGTTGCAAAGCAACGAAAAACTAATTAGGAAGAAAAAACTATCATGTCTTGGGATCGAAAACCGAAATCGATACGAAAAATCTCGATAATTTCGGAATTTCATTAAATAATTAACGGATAAATGATTTTTCCTGAATTTCGTTGCATCTCACCGATGAAAACTTCAACGTCATCGAGCTTTCTCTTTCCCTCATTCCGACGCCTCCGATGGGTCGCAAAAAAAAAAAATTAATATTAAATCGCGTCTCTATTTTCTGGCACGAGCAATAATGCATTCGTCCATATAGCACGAACGTATTTGTCGACGATCCTGAAGTTTGCATCGACGCAATGCCACGAAATGAAAAAAAAAAAATGATTCGTCACTTTTTTTTCGATTTGTTTGTCTTAATTTGCCTCTTGCCTTTGTTGGACCTCACGAATGGATTCGGCAAATAAAAAAGGGACGAAACATTTATTTTGGTTTTGTTTTTTTTCATCATTTCGTGGCATTGCGTCGATGCAAACTTCAGGCTCATATTTGTCGTGTATTACGTTGAAGCGATAGGGAGAAAGAAAACGGAGACAATAAAGTTGCAACGAGTCTATAGACTCTTTTGTCTTCACCTATATACGGCTCGTTCGCGGTGTGTACTTTGCCTCGAGGTCCAAAGTTCACACGAATCGTTGATTTGATGGCAAAACGTGGCTCTGTCCTGAGCGAAATGTGTTTAAAACTAAAGAAAATTTAAAAAATCGAAAAAAATAAATGCCGAGAGGCGACGAACGTTTTTTTTTTTTTTTTCGTCTCTTTTTCCCTCATTTTTTCATCCCCCGACAGATTGGCCAACAGAATGATCGAAATGGCGTGAGTGTTATTTTCGCGAATGATCGAACTCGTCGCGATTGGAAAGTAAAAAGAATAATAACGATAGTTGGTTCTATATCTTGTCGGTGTCGACCCTTTCTTGTGAGCGATCGACGAGTGCGATCGGCTTCTCTAAACTTAGCCCGTTGTGCACTTTTATTGTCGGAGGATGGAGAGAGGGATATAGATCCTCCGATTGGCGGTGAGGTGTGCATACGCGAGCTTTGTGTCCGTCCTTGTGCCCCGCTCAGGCTCAGTGTCGCGTGACAAATTCGCGAAAAGAAAAAAAAAAAAAAAAAAAAAAAAAAAAAAAAAAAGAAAAAAAAAAAAAAAAAAAAAAAAAAAAACACTGGAGGCTCGCGCGAAGCCAACGAGGGGGCAGCCTTGATACTTTAATCCCTGCCCCGTCACTACCCTCCGCATTAATAATCAATGTCAATCTCTTGTTTTTGTTACAGAACTACCGGCCGAGGAGGGTGAGTAAAAACCTTTTGGTTCCTCGAAAATTCAAAGAAAAAAAATTGGAATTAAAAGACAAAAATGAAAAAATCAAAATTAAAATAAAAAGACATGAAAAAAAACGATATATCGTCAAGGGTCGAGGACGTCTCCGATGCTCTACAACTTTCTCCGACTTTCCCCTCGGTTGCATCAAAAGGGTTAATTATAGACTTGCAAGTCGGACAGGGAGACGGGCCGATAACGGCGCCGAGGGTGTCTCTCGCTCATCGAGAAACGCCTCGAGCATCATATCTTGTTAATGCTCCGCCGATAAGCACATCAGTAAAATGACAATTTGCAGGGGGAACTGAGGGGACAGGAAAATGAAGCTTACGGCAATTGGAAAGATGCAAATTGTCGTCTCTTCCCCTCGCAACCCTGACGCTATTTCGTACTCGCAACTTCTCTCTTTCTCTCTTAACACGTCACATGCTCGGATTTTAATCTTTCAGGAAAATCAATCTGGCAACTCGTTCTCGAACAATTCGACGACCTTCTAGTTAAGATTCTACTGTTAGCGGCAATCATATCTTTCGTGAGTATGCCCATTCGCTCGCCCCCCAAAATCCCGATTCAAGCTGATCGATCAGTCACCTCGAATTATTTAAATAAACATTTTCAATGACCTTTTTTTTTACTCGTTACGAAAAGACGCTGTCAGCGACGGGGACGATGCTAAAAATCCACTGATCACGGGCTTTTTTTCATTTACCCGACCGTTGAGAAAATATGGAGTTTCTAAAATTGCAACTGTCTCTCTCGCACTCACTGTACCTGATAGTGACTGATCCCTCGCCTTGAGGAGCTTGGCTACATCTGACGATATGATAAAAAATAAATAAAATTTGTCATAATTTTTTATTAGCATAAAAATCACTAATTTTATGACAGAGTCTCATTTTTTTTTCATTTTATTCCATTTGTGGGTGAACTCTAGTGCTCGATTACTCGGAAACTATGTAAAAGAAAAAATGTATATTTCTATTTAATACCAAAGAGTAGACTCACCAAATTTCATAAAATTCTCATTTTTCTATAATTTTGAATGATTATTATAATTATTTCCAATTTCCAGTTTTTTATGCTTTTTGAATAGCAACATTGTTGGGTTACGACAATATGATGAGAAATTTAATAAAATTTCATGATAATATTCTTTAGCATCAAATACGATGACACTAATTTGTTTTTTTTTCTATTTTTCATGTACACGGTTCTCGAGTTAATTGAGTTTACAATATGCAAAAGAAATGTTTTTATACATCTGGATGCTATGCTCAGGCATGCAAACTGTAATGTTAAATAACTCGAAAACTATGTAGAAGGAATGATAAAAAAAAAATTGCATATTTAGAGACGCGGTAGCGTCTTGACGCCAAGTATTAAAAGAAAAAGTTTAAACCGACAAGGCAATTTGCGCCGCGTGTCTATATACTCGAGACTGGGCCTTTTTCCGCTACGTTCACACTTGAAGTGCTCGCCATTACAGAACGACGCGTTTTTTATATTTAATACTAAAGAAAATGTCGACGAAATTTCATAAAATTCAAATAATCTCGAATTTGTTCGATGCTTTTAAAATGGCGGCATTAAGACAAATGAGAGCGTTTGGAAAAGGTGAAAAGTGGGTGGTGACGTTAGTTATTTGTTGTTTCCAGGTTTTAGCTCTTTTTGAAGAGCACGAAGATGCGTTCACGGCTTTTGTCGAGCCCTTTGTAATTTTGTTGATCCTGATCGCGAACGCGGTGGTGGGAGTATGGCAGGAAAGAAATGCGGAGTCGGCGATCGAGGCTCTGAAGGAATACGAGCCGGAGATGGGAAAAGTAGTGAGAAGCGACAAGTCCGGTGTGCAGAGGATTCGTGCCAAAGAGATCGTGCCCGGCGACATCGTCGAGGTTTCGGTCGGAGACAAAATCCCGGCGGACATTCGTTTGATTAAAATATTCTCGACGACACTGCGTATCGATCAATCGATTTTGACCGGTGAATCGGTGTCGGTGATAAAACATACGGACGCGATTCCGGACCCTCGGGCGGTAAATCAAGACAAAAAGAATATTCTCTTCTCGGGAACGAACGTCGCGGCGGGCAAAGCTCGGGGAGTCGTTATGGGAACCGGCCTGAACACTGCGATCGGTAAAATCCGTACAGAGATGTCTGAGACCGAAGAGATCAAGACTCCGTTGCAACAAAAATTGGACGAGTTTGGCGAGCAGCTTTCCAAGGTCATTTCGGTCATCTGCGTGGCAGTCTGGGCGATAAACATCGGTCATTTCAACGACCCGGCTCACGGAGGTTCGTGGATCAAGGGCGCGATCTATTATTTCAAAATCGCAGTGGCTCTCGCTGTCGCGGCTATTCCTGAGGGTCTTCCCGCGGTAATCACGACTTGTTTGGCTTTGGGAACGCGTCGAATGGCCAAGAAGAACGCTATCGTACGTTCGTTGCCGTCGGTCGAGACGCTCGGCTGTACGTCGGTCATCTGTTCCGACAAGACCGGCACGCTGACGACGAATCAAATGTCAGTAAGCCGGATGTTCGTATTCGATAAGATCGAGGGCAGCGACAGTAACTTCCTAGAATTCGAGATAACCGGTTCGACTTACGAGCCGATTGGTGAAGTTTTCCTTAAAGGTCAAAAGGTCAAGGGAACTGATTACGAGACTCTCCATGAGATCGGCACGATTTGCATAATGTGTAACGACTCCGCGATCGATTTCAATGAGTTCAAGCAAGCCTTTGAAAAAGTTGGAGAAGCGACCGAGACGGCGTTGATTGTCCTCGCCGAAAAGGTCAATCCGTTTGCCGTCTCGAAGAGCGGTCTGGACCGCCGAACAAGCGCGATCGTTGTGCGCCAGGACATCGAGACTAAATGGAAAAAAGAATTTACTTTGGAATTTTCGCGCGACCGTAAATCCATGTCTTCCTATTGCGTGCCCCTCAAGTCGAGCAAGCTCGGCACAGGACCTAAGCTTTTTGTTAAGGGAGCACCGGAGGGTGTTCTCGACCGTTGTTCTCATGCCCGAGTCGGCACGACCAAAGTTCCTCTAAACTCGACCCTCAAGAACCGAATTCTCGAGCTCACCCGTCAATACGGTACCGGACGTGACACGCTCCGTTGTTTGGCCCTGGCGACCGCCGACCACCCGATCAAGCCCGAAGACATGGACCTCGGCGATTCCACCAAATTCCACACTTACGAGCGCGACCTCACTTTTGTCGGAGTCGTCGGCATGCTCGACCCTCCGCGTAAGGAAGTTTTCGACTCGATCGTCCGATGCCGGGCCGCTGGAATCCGCGTCATCGTTATCACCGGCGACAACAAAGCCACCGCCGAAGCCATTTGCCGACGCATCGGCGTTTTCACCGAGGAAGAAGACACCACTGGAAAATCTTACTCCGGTCGCGAATTCGACGATCTTTCCGTTTCTGAACAAAGAGCCGCCTGCGGTCGTGCTCGCCTCTTCTCCAGAGTCGAACCTGCTCACAAATCCAAAATCGTTGAATTCCTCCAGAGCATGAACGAAATTTCCGCCATGGTACGTTCCAATCCTTACATTTTTATTTTTTATATTTATTTTTTCGTATTTTTCATATTTTTTAAATATTTAAACTAACATTTATATATTTCTTATACTTGAAATAATATTTTGATATTTTTTATATTCAAAATAATATTTTTATATTTTTTAGATTTTTTTTTTTCATGTTTCGAATTTATATTTTTTTGACAGACCGGTGACGGTGTGAATGATGCGCCTGCTTTGAAAAAAGCTGAAATTGGTATCGCCATGGGTTCGGGTACGGCTGTAGCTAAATCTGCTTCCGAGATGGTTCTCGCCGATGACAACTTCTCATCGATCGTTGCTGCTGTTGAGGAAGGTCGTGCTATTTACAACAACATGAAACAATTCATTCGTTATCTTATTTCTTCCAACATTGGTGAAGTCGTCAGGTAAATAAAAAAGCATTTTTAACCATGTTGTATGCTCTATTTTCTATCGATACTATTCTATGGATTTGTGCATTGCAACAAGCGACCAAAATCTTCACTGTTAAATTTCTCTGGATTGGCTGAACGAATTCTCTTCCACCGAGGCTCATTCGAAAGATAAAAAATCATAGAAAATTCGAGTTTTAATATGAAATTTTTCGGTTGCCCCGTTATCCCGTATTTTTTAGTTTAATTTATTTTTTATTCCTTTTTTATTTATTTTTATAAATATTACCTCGGACGATTTTTAATTTAATATAATTACAGTATTTTCTTGACGGCGGCTCTTGGTCTTCCCGAAGCCCTCATTCCCGTCCAGCTCCTCTGGGTCAATCTGGTAACTGATGGTCTGCCCGCTACTGCCCTTGGATTCAATCCCCCCGATCTTGACATCATGAGCAAGGTATTTACCTCTTTTTTTTTTCTTTAATTTCATTATCTCTCGCTCTTGCTCCGCGATTACGACACTAAGAATCTCATTTTTCATTCAGCCTCCGCGTAAAGCCGACGAAGGTCTCATCTCTGGCTGGTTGTTCTTCCGGTATCTGGCGATCGGTGGATACGTCGGCGCTGCTACCGTCGGTTCCGCTGCTTGGTGGTTCATGTACAGCCCCATGGGACCACAGTTGAGCTACTATCAATTGGTGAGTCTACTTTTTTCTTCAATTTTATTGACATTTTTATTTTCAATCATTTTTCAAATTTTATATTTTTTACGTTTTCCATATTTTTCAACTAAATGTGTGGAGGGGGGAACTATATCGATGCCCGCAAGAGCATACTGTGGAAAAATAAATACTACGATTTTTTATTTATTTTTTTATTCAATGGAGAAATTTTTTGTTGTTGTTGAATTTTTTACGAATTGTAATGTCGAGATATCAGGAGATAAAGCAAAAGATACAATGAATAATATTTCCTCTGACAGACCCATCATTTGGCTTGCATCGGCGGTGGTGACGAGTTCAAGGGAGTTAATTGTAAAATCTTCACGGACCCTCATCCGATGACGATGGCTCTTTCGGTCCTGGTAACGATTGAGATGTTGAACGCGATGAACAGGTGAATATTTCGATGAAATAATATGAGCGACTTATTTTTTGCCTGAAATTGAGGTAAAACAATATTTATTGAAATTTTTCCACAGCTTGTCGGAAAATCAGTCTCTGATCAGCATGCCCCCATGGTCCAACATGTGGCTCATCGGCTCCATGGCCCTCTCCTTCACCCTTCACTTTGTCATTCTCTACGTCGAAGTTCTATCGGTACGTAAAAAGAAAAGAAAGAAAAAAATGTTAAAAATGATGAAAAAAATAATGTTAATGGCCGATTTCCGACTCTCGTTCCAGGCCGTTTTCCAAGTAACTCCGCTCAGCGGGGACGAGTGGTTAACCGTTATGAAGTTTTCCATTCCAGTGGTACTTCTCGACGAAACGCTTAAGTTCATGGCGAGAAAAATAACAGACGGTGAGAATCCGCTATACACCGTTCACGGGATAGTTGTTATGTGGGCGGTGTTCTTTGGACTATTACTCGTTTGTCCGATCTAGAGCGTATGCCAATGTTTTAATTAATAGCTTAAATTAACGAATGCGCGTTTGCCATGGGGCCAAACACATTCGTCATCGATGAAAAAACATCCTGGACTTGCAGCTGCTGCATTTAATTCGAGAGCTACGAGAGTATAAAACCGAAACGTAACGAGCAAAGAAAGATAATTGAGCCCGATACGGGGAGACCGGGAAGGGAAGGGGGAGCGGGGTTGGTTTAGAATCGGTAGAGACGCGGGAGGACGAGGAGGCGATAGCCTCGCGCAATCAAGAAAGCAAAGTTTGACATGAATAATAAGGACAAAAGATGAAGGAGACGAATTTCCCTTAATAACGAGGAAAACAAATCTTAATATTATTCTTTTGTCCGCTCCGTGCGTCACGAAACATGGTGATCGTGGGTTCTCAATAGTGCACACCATTTAACCAGTTTTATCATGACTTTGGCGCATGGAGTGCGTGCCCGTGTGCGTCTGCGTGAACGAGAATATTTGCGTGAGAGTGTGTGCGTTTATTCGATGCGTTTGGAAATGCGTGTGTGACCCTGGTTTCCTGTTTTTTTTTTTGCTATCTCGTTGTAACCCTTTGCCATTGCGACGAGAGCCCTCGTTGCGGGATCTTCGGCGAGGTCCTCACCGCCGATACACTCGCCACGTGCTCGCCGCTGCTCTGCCGCCCATCGAGCCAGACCACCTACCAGGCGACACAGGCTAACTGTGAGGAATTTACATACGACGCGACCAAACTCCATCGAGCTACGCAATCAAGGAATCACATTGTTCAATTTATTATTTATACGAGTGCCTTTTGAACGTTGACGTTCCCTCACATCCCCAAAACCCTTTTTCTTCTACCCCTCAGCTCACCTCCCTCCCTATTCTTCATCCCGTCGCCACAATACTTGGATACAAACTCACACACCCTCTCGCCTCTTATTCTTCATCGAGCATTCTTTTGCCCTTTCTCTCTTGCATCTCATCGCACCATCGCTCCACCCTTTTTTTTATACAACTCTAGATTTCGGCGCCTGTACATAACTTACCATGGGGATACGATCCAAAGGAACAAATTCATTTCTTTAGTGAAACCTCGTCTATTTTCTTTAGCCAGCTTATTTGGATTTCTGGGGGATCCCACCGCACCGGAAGTCGCGGCATCGAATGGGCATTTTTATACAATTTCGATATATATACACAAATTTATCTCTCCCTCTGCCCTCCGTGTATAGCATTTGTATCTACGAATCATCCATCTCTGTACAAATGTCGAATCCACTACTCGCTAAATCGTACAACACCGTTCCATTAATTCCCCTTCTTTTTCTTTATATATCATTGTTTTATTGCTTTGTTTTGTGTGCACATTGCATCTTGATAATCCTAATTACTTGGCAGTGCGGTGATTACCAGAGCTCCGTGTCCCTTCGGAGCATCACTGCGTCTCATTAACCGGAGCTGGCTATACGCAATAATGTTGCCATCGTCGTTCAAAATTATTAAAATTTGATGACATTTTTTCAGCATACTCTTTAGTCTTGAATATCAATGGACGAATTTTTTAAGATTTTTCTTCTACACAGTTTTCGAATTATCGAACTCTAGAGGTTACAAATATCTTTTGCATATTGTAAACTCAAATTAGTCGACAACCATGCAGACGAAAAATAGAAAAAAAATTGAGTCATCGTATTCGATGCTAAAGAATATTTTCACCAAATTTTATGAAATTCTTATCACACTGTCGTATGTAGCCAACCTTCTTAACTGTGCTCTCGGTAAAAGCTTTCTCAAGTTCCTCCTGACTGTGTGCCTCTGCCAAATCCTACATGCTCATGTCCAATACATTTTTTCTGGAGACCCTACTCGATCCCTGGATCCTCTCTATATCGTCATCGATTCTCCTGGTAAGTCAAACTCCATCCTCGTCTCTTTCTATTTTCTTTCTATCATCTCCCCTCCTCATGCCACTCAATCCTTTCCTCCATCCCCTCCCTCGTCTAGTCCGTCTCATTCTTAATAGAACAATACCATTTAGGATAACTTGTGTCCCGTGTGTGTCGAATGGAATTAATTATGGTGAGAAGAGTGAAGGAATAAATAATAGAAATAAATTATAATGAGTAATTGAGAGAATAATATCCGGTATATACATATAGCGAAACCGAGTCTAGCGGGAGAGAGTGTATATATTACAAAGGAAAAGAAAATAGGATTAAAAATGATAATCCCTGCTCGTACGTATTATTATATTTTGACGATCGAAGCCTCGCGACCAGATTCTCTCTCTCTCTCTCTCTCTCTCTCTTTCACTCTCTCCCTCTTTTTCTCTCTCTCTCTCTCTTTTTTCTTTTTACTTTGAACAAACTCGAACGCCGAATCGTTTGCCTACGAAGCTTCAAGGTGACGGTGCGAGCTCAAGGGCGCCGCAAACTCGCCAAGGGAAACGTCCATCGCGTGTACGTATACCGACGAATTGTTGTTGTTGTTTTTTTTTGCTGCTTCTCGCTGTCGCATATCCACGTCGTAAATCGACTCTAGCGATCTCCGGTTTTGCTTCTTGCTTAAGCATTTTATTTTACCCAGCACCCTTCGTCGGATTTTCGCTTCATTTTTCAAGATCTCTGTGTGTGCTGTTTTGTGCTCGCTTTTTTCTTTCTCGTCGACCGAGCTGTTGGACGAGGCTCGAAATTCTGGCGACTCTGTGGAAAAGCTTCATCGCGATCTACTGGCTTTTTTCTATTTCGATACTCTTTGTCTACACCGCATTATCAACCCGTAAACACTACACTATGGTGCTCATTTGCTGCCACGGAAATTTCAAAATTGGCTTCGAAAATTCCTTTCTTTGATTTGGTCAGTTTTTGGGAATAAAATTTCATTTTGCAAGTTTCAAAGTCATCGCAATCGATTAGTCAGGATATTTTACCCCTCAAAAGTATGGTTTCAAGATTAATTTGATGCGTTAATCGAAGGAATACCAAGCTTTGAAAAGTCGAAGTGTGAATTTGCACTAGTACATAACCTCGGAGGGAGTGTGCTGTCTACGGGTTATTTCGCTCATTCCGCTGCACTTAGCTGTTTTTTCTCTCTTTTATTGGCTTTATTATTTTCGATCCGCAAAGAAACGAAAAGTTTGGCTGTGCGCTTCGTTTGTTTGGCAGTTTGAAGGAGGCGCTTCGTTTGCGATTGAATGATATTCGCTGCTGATTGTGAATACACGAGGCGCAGTAGCAGCGATTGCGACAGGAGTGTAAGCGAAGGCTGTAGAGAGGCGCTCGGTCGTTGCTTTTGATGCTGCCGGTGGCGCCGCGACGGAAATAACGAAAAGCTTCGGATGTATGTGTTTACAGTTGCACCGACTGTGCAGCCGATGAAATAAGAATCTGAGAGCTGGGGGTACGAGTACACGAGCGGATGGGATCGAGGATGTTGGCGGGGCTCATGACAACGACGATGACGATAAATTACGCTGATAATTTGGAGGTTATCGCTCCGCAACGAGAAACTCGCGTACGGAAAAACGAGAGCGGTTGGGCGGGGGAGCGCACACGAGGAGAATTGGTTCGCTGCTGTTGTCGCGCATGCGCGAACAATCGCTCTTTTCTCGCGACGACTGTCATTGCGGACTCGCCTGCTCCGAAGCACGACCTACGGCTGCCACCGTTTTGAGGGAGGGCCGCCCACCGCACGCAGCAACAGCCCCGCCATTTGAAACGGGCCAAACCAAATCTTCCTCGCGATCTTAGTACATAGAGATATACCGCATGTTATGTAGACATATGTGAGACTACGAGCAGACAACAACAACAATATTACGTATTAAAAGAGAAAGACACGGAATAACGGGGAAAAATATGAAAACCGAGTACGGAATCGTTCGTACGTCGATCTACAACATGACGATTCATCCTTTCAAAATGCTCTTCGATTACCCATTTTATTTTTTCACTTTCCTCGAGAAAATCAAAACAAACCACCACCAATTTTATTCGCGCTCTGTCATATCGATCGATACATTATAATATTATCCCGTGCGAGTTCTGCTCAACGAGCTCCATTTAAAAAAACACGCGCCTGCTCCAGACATCCGCGTCCTCTCGCCAGCAATTCCGTATCGTTGCTCCTGCCGGTCGGTGGACAAAGCGCGTCGCATGCCACCGACTGTTATCGCGCATCTCCACCGCGCATACGACGCGACAACAACAACAACAACAAAAGATAAATAATAAACAAACATAAACAAAAGACATTCTTTGGTCGATGAGAATTATGAAACTAAATTCAAAAAATATTTTCCGGGCGCATATCGACAACGCTATATCAACAATAAATACGTACAGCGCCCGATCCGCATGTGTCGGCACCAGCGTAAACAAAGCTCTATCCATTGAGCACGGAGGTAACACGAGAGAGCAGTGTTATGGTTATTGTTACGTGATAATGACGATAATAATAATAATATTAATAAAACTAATGATAGTAGTAATAAAATATGGACGAAATACGAAGTTTTAAAAATACAACACAAAAGAACCAATATGGCACGACGTCGCTTAAAACTTTGTAAATTGAATCACTGTAAATATGTTGTGTATATGCGATTACGCGTGTAACGTGGATATTTAATATACGCACTGTACGTCGATTTAAATACGCCCGTCTGTGTGTGCCAACGCGTCGTTTTACCATCAGAGGGCGCGTTCCAGCCGCCATGCTCCTTTGACCTTCGTCTCTCAATCTATATACATATATACGACTCGCGAATTTTCTATTTGATAAAGGAACGAGGGAAATAACTTTCTGAAACTTTTCAAACTATTTCTCTTCGTTTATTCTCATGAGCTTCCGCGGTGACGCAATACAAAGAACGGGGGCGCGCTTGAGGGCAAGGGCAAATCTCGATGTCTCCCGATCGGGTTTCCCATGACTCAATTATCGAAAGCCTTCTAATTCGTCCGATTGACCTTGTCACGACGATGCTCCGATAACCGAGCGATCACCCGAGATATTCTATCGTTCTGACGCAACAGCTCATCGATCTTTTTCGCGTTTGACTCGAGCTGCCTCGTCATGTCTACTAGAGGATCGTCATGGGGCGTGAGTGGGGGTAACGATGGAACAAGCGGATTTTCATCGGTGGTGATGCTTCGTCGCTCAATCGCAATGTTCGCTGAGGCTTCTTGGTTCTAAGTCGAAAAGATAGATGGCGCTGAACGACAGATTATTCGCGCTCGCGCTATGTCAAAAATATGGTAAAAACTCGTAACGATAATCACCGCGTCTAAATTTTCTTGGACCTCTCGAGCTCGCCGATCGCGGCTCCATCTTCGAGCTCTTTTGACATCGCACGACTGATTCGTTATTTCCTGACGCATCGCGACAACCGTCTTCTCCAGAGCCATCTTGGACTCCGTCATCGTTGCTAGTCGATTTCCTACAGCCATTCTGCACTCGTCTGCCGAGAACCATCGACTCGCATATCAAATTTTCTTCAAGGCCTCACGCGTCTAGCGACCCTGATCGCTTTCATCTATCTTTAAATTAATTTCTTGCGAATCCCTAACGAATTCCGCATCAAAATCGTTCGCGCATTTACCGAGATGAGCGATTCTCTGTTGACAGTTCCGCGCCATAACCGAAACCTCTCGGAGTCGTTGCAATTCCGACCAAACGAGTCTTGCCGCTTTCGCGACCGTCCCCACCGGCGCTCTACGAGCCGCATCCTCGCTTTTCGTCACGAACTCGACCATCAGCCGAAATACAAATTGAATCCTGCTTTTTTTTTTTCACCACCCGGAAGAGGCACAAAACCAACCATTTGTACAGGCAAAAAGCTCTCCTCAGTGCGCATGCGCCCTCCATATTTCTCTACCCAATGTTTTCATTACCGATCGTACGCCAACTCCAAAAGTAAAATGTATAATTCTCCAGCGGTGCCTCGATGCTCTCGCAGACACTCGATCCCTCCGATCTCCATTGCTCCTCTACTCGGATATTTCCAAGATTTTAAACTCCCCGTCTCTCCGATTATCGATCCCATCTCTTTCGCCAAATTAGTCGACTCCTCCACTTCCCTTATCAGCGAACTTATCAACAGTCGATTCAACTTCGGAGGCATTTTTACACACAACCGCTTTTCGTTCGCCCTTTCCAACTCACTTTTGACATTTCGAGCACTAGTAGATTTCGAGTACAACTTCATACCACGCCCGCTATATCGTTGCAGTCAACTTTGACAAACTCGATCTTTTCAGCATAATTCAAAAAATATGGTAAAATGATAGATTATTATGAATTTGAATGGAACAACTTTGTGACTTCATGGCTGGATGGGGAGCCGGTGAGTCCAATAAAAACCGAATTTACTCAATTATATTCTCGAGATTCTCGAGTGTACGACTTTTCAACAATTTGACAGTTCTTACACGATCGTTCCCTGACCAAATAACCTATTCGACTTTTTTCCAATGATTTATTTACGCATCAAGGACGTTGTATGCTGACTTTTCTATCGATACGATTATCAATAGGAATATTTATTTATAAAAATCGCAATTTTCACTAATTTCTCATAAGAGGGCGTGTCAAAAATTCCAATTTTCAACATAAAATATTTTCATTTCTAAATAGCGAAGCTTCTCAAAACTTTGCATACGCTTTTATGCAACATCAAATAATGTTTATTCAATTTTTCAAAAAAATCGGTCGTAAAATTTTTCCGAAATTTCGATTATTACATAAAAAATACAAATGACCTTGAACGATCTTCAATTTAGAGTATATTGTTCTCTAGTAAATTTGTAACAACTTTTTTTTCGTGAACTTAGGCTGACAAGGCATTTAGTATGTGCTAAAGCTTGAAAAAAAAAAAATTAGAATTGTCCCTCGCCATACAACGTCCTCAAACAGCTGAATCAAGTAAAACCAGTAAATTTTGTGTATAAATTGTAAAATGAGGATATATGAGGCATAACGACTCAGGAGCCCTTGGTCTGGCAGTGGGTCATCCAATGGATACAACAACAAAAGTTTTTCGAACGTCAAAATAGTGGCAGAAATAATGAAGAGCCAAGGGATAATAGGATTTTACAAAGGGATGGGATTTCCTTTGGTCAGCGCTGGCATATTGAATTCCGTATTTTTTGGAGTTTATGGAAACAGTTTGCGTGTGTTACAATTGTCGAGAGGCAACGATCCCAAAAAAATCATTCCCCAGGGTTTTACAATATACAGAGACACTTTTATTGCTGGTTGTGCTGGTGGAGTTGTTCAAGCAGTGATGGCTTGTCCGAGCGAGTACATCAAAGTCCGTATGCAAACTGGTCAAGGTGAAAATTATTCCTTGGACCTATCCAATCCCATGGTCGACTTTTTAAACGTCATGCAAATTTTTTCAAAGAATATTTCAGTGTGGAGGAGCAGACTTTTGCAAAAAGTAGAAAACCAGAAAATCGAGCGACTCGTATAATAATGCTGACCAAAGGAAATCCCATCCCTTTGTAAAATCCTATTATCCCTTGGCTCTTCATTATTTCTGCCACTATTTTGACGTTCGAAAAACTTTTGTTGTTTTTTTTTTTTTTTTTTTTTTTTTTTTCTATGGCTTTTGCAGCGTAGCCCTTGAATATCCACTGGCAAAGCGTCTCGCATTTTTTGGCTTTAAAATTTCGTCCTGAAAAATAAAAAAATGCATTTTTTATTATTTACTGATTACTTCTTTTTTATTTTTTGCTATTTAGTTTTTTTAAATTTGAAACGAAAGAAATTTTTCTGGTAAAATGTTGAAACTTGATTGATTCACGAGGACAGAGACGTTGCTTCGAGTGGGATCTACGTATTGGTTTATCTTTATGCCCGTCATCACATGCACGGCCATTTGGAACTGAATCCGGGCACTATTGAGACACTCATCGCTGGCGGGTTAGCTGGTAAGTCTATTAATCCTAGAATCCTTTTCCCTTCGTTCTCCCTACCGTTTTACCGAATTTTTGACAATTTTTTTGCTACCCCAATCAAAATTACCCAGGCTCACGTGATCCTGTATTAAAAAACGAAAAGAATGAGCCCAAGTAGAAGTCTTTTCGTTGAATTTTATCGAAGATATCAATTTTTTCAAATTGGGGTCATTTTGACCCCAGAAACAATAAATAAGGTTGCCGTTCTAGGGTCAAAGTTGATTATTCATTGCATAAAAATGTAAGCGTCGTTCCCTAAATAGGCAAATGAAAAATATTCCTTAAACGATCGCATCAGGTACGATATCCTGGATTCCAGTGGTGCCATTCGATACGATTAAATCAAGAATGCAAGCAGACGATTTGCGGAATCCTTTGTACAGAGGAACCATCGATTGTGCCATGAAGCTTTGTAAGCTCGGAGGATGTCGAATACTCTTCAAAGGTTTCGTAATGATTGCGATACGATCGTTCCCAGTAAATGCATCAGTTTTTTTCGGATACGACAGAATAATGACGTGTTTGAAATACTTTATCGCCGATTGAACATTCGCCAACTCCGATCTATTCTCTTTAAAGCACAACGCCATTAAAATGACTACATTCATTATTTATAATTTTAATGGCGAACGTTTGCGAGTTAAAAATGCAGCAAAGATTCGTTGGGCTCGATATAATCGAATGGTAAAAATATGTTCAATAATACAGGACGATCTTGTTCGCTCGAAAACGTGCTCACTCTCGACGTACTTTTTTCTTCATTTTAATATATATATATATATATATATATATATATATATATGCACATACATATTAATATATGTCGTGTGAGGCGATAAATATAAAGATGAGAAATAAATGAAATAAATAGTCGGTTATTTTGATCGAAATATCTATTTATACAGGTCGAAAGGAAAAACTGAAAGGGCAATAGAAAAATGTCAGAAAAAAGGAGAATAAATGTTTGCTGTTGTCTCTAGATGTCTAAATTTAGTTGAGGTTGGATAAACAACATTTACAAATGATAAACCGGCGTGTTTTCCTTTCTTCGAGGATTTAACTTCGCAAGGGCTCGTTCAGCTAATTTCTTATGTTTTTTCTTTATTTTTGTTTTTTTCCTTCGCTCGTAAGTTCGTGTCAATAACGTTTCTTCTGGTCCAGAGTGAATCTCGTATTCTTTCTTTATTCGTGAGGTCGTTCACAACGGCTCAAAGCGTCTGTAGAAAAATTGAGAAAAAAAAAAACGAAAAAATGGGCGAATGATTATTTGTGTCGAATAAATAATGAGCTTTCGAGTCTCCGGCATGGGCGACGGAGAGAGAGCGAGAAAGAGAAAGGGAGGAGAATATGTGCGAGTGAAAAATGATGACGAAAAAACAAAAAAATGATTCATCAATTAATTCGAAAGGGATTTAATCGTTGCGTGTCAAAATTCACGAATAGCTCTCGCGAGGGCGATATTCACACACACACTCTCAGTCCTTACTTCCATCGATTTATTGTTATAACTATATCTCATTAATTCAGTGGTTATTATGTAATTTGTAAGAAATTTGTTAAAAACGTATCCCACGTAATACAGATTGGCGGTGTCTGCGGTGGGAGCACCTCAGCTCCGAATAAATCTTATGCCTTGTATCTCTATTATTTATTATATTTATAAGCAACCATGGATATTTTGGTACAATTAATTTTATTTATTTATTTATTGTATATTCGTTTTTCCCCTCGCTTTCCAACTACTTCCTGTTTTCTTCTTCTTTTCTTTTTTTCTTTCAATCATTTATTCATTGTCTTTTTAATTCCTTTAAAAAACAACATTACATTTTTCATCTCCTTTCGTCAAGTTTCTCCCTTTTCTCATGGCTCATCAATTTTCATAATTTTCAATTAATCTTATTTCTGTAGCTATGTCACTCGCACGTGTCTACCTTTTTCTCCCGGTAGTCTCTTATGTCGTTATTAATCGTAAATCTCCATTTTTTTATATTTTTTCAAAAAAAAAAAGGATTTTTTTTTTTTTAATTCGAAAAACTAACGGAAAACGATATTTTCGACGATTGAGCTGCCGAGGCGTTGTTGTCGCGGTCTCCGAAGTCTGCCACTTCCAGTGGAGTCCATGCTGAGTTATCCAGTTGGACCTCACAGGCCCTTGCGTATGTAAATTTATATTTTTTCCACTCGTACGTGAACTTTTCATCGGCGTGTCTCAGTGTGCGTACGTGTGAGTGTGGGCTTGTGTCTCTCTGTGTTTGATTCGTAACGTACGTCGTGTGGAATGACTGGATCGTCTTGCAGGACTTTCTCGCTCGCATCATCAATATTATTACATTTTTTATAACGTATAGTTTTTTCATCTCTACACACACACATACGCGTCACCACATATACATTATATATACACATATATATTTATTATGTAAATTTAAATTTAAATTAATAAAAGAATTTTATGAATTTAAATTGAAATTAAAAAAAATTTCAATTATCTTCTATTTATAAATTTATCATTTGAAATGATTGATTTTAATTTATAAATCCATGAATTTACTAATTTATATTTTATAAATTTATAGATTTATGAATTAAATTTTCAAAATTTTGAATTTTTGTTTTTTCAATTAATTTGTATTCATAAATTTATGAATTTGCTAATTTATATTTTATAAATTTATGAATTCGTAAATTAATAGAATTTATGAATTCATAAATGTATAAAATAAAAAATTTATAAATTTATAATTTGAATTTATAAATTTGTAAATTAAATTGTTTTATTTGTGTTTTTCCAATTAATTTGTATTTATAAATTTATAAATTTTTATAAATGTGAATTAATAAAATTAGTTTGAAAATAGTTGTCAATTCAATTTAAATTTAAATTCAAATAGAATGTATATATATATATATATATATATATATATATATATATATATATATATATATACATATGGATATATACGCGGAAACGCATTCATTCACACAGGCGCAGCCGTTCTCCCATTTAACTATGCTGGAGATTTATTTTGTTTAATAGTTTAATCTTTATAATTAATACGCATATATGATACATTTTAAACAACGCCCTTTTCTTGCCGGCGCACCGATCCACGTGACGATCATGCATCAGGTCCGCGTGGAGGGGGGGAAATGAATGAAAATTTATGATTTATTGTAGTTTTCTTTCAATTATTCTCGCAGCCGTTGTTCGTGGAGTTTCTTCAACCGAGTCAACCGAAAGCAACAACGACGACGACGAAAATGATGAATACGACGACGAGTCAATCTTTTTCGTGCAGGTAAACAATGCATTTTCCCATTTTCGAGCTTCGATCAATTTCCCTCCCCCCGCCCTACAGCCTTTCGCCAATCCCACGAAATAATGCATGACAAAATGTGAAATTAATAATAAATCAACATTTGTCAAAATGAACGAATAAACATGATAAATATTCACAATAAAATGATACAAAAAATATTCGTCGGTCTGCGATGCACGGCGGTAGAAAAAAATGAAGAAAAAAGGGAGAAAGTTAAAGAATATGTGAAGTTTTAAGTCTTTTCGTGTGGCTTTTGGGTTTGTGTCTGGTGTATATTAGCATGTCAGTGTGTGCGACCCTCGCGATCCCTCTCCAGTCCCCCTTTCGATATTTCTCTTTTTTCCTTTGCCCCTTCGGATCAGTCTCGTTCGGCGCGTAATAAAAATCTTGCAAACAATGTCAGTAACTCTGTCTCTCGCGCTTCGCTGCTCTCAATATCCTTCGTCCGTTGTTTGCCAAATAAATAATTCAATTGACAAAGAAACTCGCCTCGGAGGCTCGACTACAAAGAGATTAATAACTCGTCCGCCAAATAAAACGCTTTCAGAGATCGCTCGTCTTGTTTTTCTCAGTGTTTTTCAATTTTCTTACTAATGAGACGATCATTTTCTCTTTTCTTCATTTTTTATCGCTTTTTTCTTTCTTTATATCGTGTACGGACACAGTTCGGATGTAAACTAAGGACTAACGATTGGGCAGCGTGGTAGTTTGGTGTTTCCACCTGTAAAGGAAATGACATGTTTTTTTTTGTTTATCGAATTTATGTTTTTCTTTTTTTTGCTTTTTCGCTATTTTTTTTTCTGTCGCGGACATTTTTTTTTTTTTTTTTTCATTCAGCTCGCTTTGGCTTGTTTAATTATTTATGGTTCTCACGTCATTCCGACACGAACGCTCTCTCTCTCTCTCGCTCTCTCTCTCTCGATCCCTCTCTATTTTTTGTTTATTTTTTTTTGTTTTTTTTTTTTCGTTTCCGACCCCTCGCGTCTCGTCAAAGCTTTTAGACCAAGTTTTCTCACCAGCTCAAGGGTGCGCACGCGTCACTGGTGCAGTTGTCGCAGGAACTGGAGTGTTGCTTGTTGCCGTTAATGCACCGCGTCGCTCTATCTCCAACTCGTTCAACTTTTTCCACAATTCGTCTCTCTCCTTCTCGCGCTTCTTTTCTCTACAAAGCCAAAATCGATAATTAACGTTTGTCCTGTGATTCGAATGACTTTGAATTTGTTAAAAAAATCATCGAAACTCGAATTTCGATTGAGCATTGGAGAGAATTTTAAAAAACTGTTTTTCGTGTGGTCAGTTTCTTTACAGTGAGCTTTTCGAGCGGCTGTGGGCTACGGAGTGAGACCGCGAAGCAATTTTGTTTCGCCAATTTTTCTATCAGTGGTTTATGATTTTTATTTTATTTTTATTGTTTGTGGAAAACGCCAATTTTGAAAAAATCGTATTTTCAGTAAAAAAATTCAGTGGAACGATAAAAAATGGAGAAACGGAGGGAGAACGGGCGCGAGATTTGACCCTGGAACGGTAACCATATTTATTTTTTACTTATTCCCCTAAACTAGGGTCAAAATGACCCGAATTTTGAAAAATTCATATCTCCGGTAAAATTTACCGAAAACCGTTCAACCAGGGCTTATTCTTTTCGTTTTTTAATGCAGAATCACGTGAGCCAGGGGCCATTATTCTTGGAGCCAAAAAAATGAGTCAAAAATGCGGTTAAACGGGAGAAAGGGATTTAAAGTCGCTTGAGATCGTTTTTGAGCGGGGGTTACCGTTCTAGGGCCAACTCGTGATAAAGGAATGTCCGTAATTAGCATTACTGATGAGCGCAAAAACTCACTTTTGTCTCTCAGACTTATAGCTGGCAGTAAGTTCGTCAAAGAGCTTGCTGTTCATCTCCATGAAAGTTTTTAGAACGTTATATACCAATGCTACAATCGTCTGATTCCAGTGTTCTTTGCTAATCCTGTACAATGCCGGAAACATTATTCCCATTATCACATGATTGTTTTCCTCAATCAGTGACATAATATATTCATTGTTCCAGAAGAACAACGCTCTCTCTGCAACCTGAAAGCAAATTCGGAACATCCATTATTTACAAAAATTGAAAAATTGAAAAATATTTTTAAAAAAGAGATTATCGTTTTTGGGTCAATCTTTTGAATCATCTTTCAATTTTTTTTTTTTTTTTTCATAACAGTTTTCTCCGGATCATTTCCCGAGGCCGTTGACGATTAAGAAGAACTAACGTTTTTCTTTTTTTCATTTTAATTTTTTTCATTTTAATTTAATTTAAAGAAATAATCTAAATTAAAATTTAATCGAAATTTTATTTGAATTCAAAGTAGAATTTAATTGAAATTTTATTTAAATTCAAAGTTGAATTTAATTTAAATTTACATTTGAATTTTATTCTAAATTGAATTTTTTTTATTTTCATTTCTATTTATTATTATTATTATTATTATTATTATTACTATTATTATTAATTAATTAAATAGTGAAAATTTAATTAAAAAATTGAATAAATTTTTTTTTTTTTTAATACAAATAAATATCTCGAATTGTACACGATAAAACGTCTTGAAATAGCGCGAGGTATTAGATATTATTATTCTCTCTATGTGGTGCAAGTTGAAGGAATTGTTTGGATAGAAAATTTGGTATATAATGTTCTTAATATAAGAGTGGATAAATGTTTTACTTGAAAGTGCGGTGACGATACACAACGTGCAATTTGCCTGAACAAGGGTTCCTGTATTTTAACAAATTGGCTAGGTTCTATGACGTCCAATATTTCTTCGATTTCGCCCAGGAACATGACCTCTTTCTGGCTACATGTTTTAGGCCAGAATTTGAGGAGCCCTCGTACAACCGGCTCCGTTAAAGTCGCGTCTTTTTCCAAAAACTGGACGACGCAGTAAGCGAGCTGCGCATGATACAGCGATAGACATTTGACCTTGTGAAGTGGCAGCAGAACCTGGAAAAGTAGCGGAAATATTTATCGGTCATTGACGAAGGAGGGAAAGGATTGTCATCGACGCTTTTTGTGCTTTTTTTCCAATCCTCACCTTCACCAAAAACTGCTTGTGCTCGACCTTCAGCGGAAGAGCAAAACCGTTGATTATACTGCCCAGAATTTCGAGCAATTCACCGACACCGTTGAAATGTTCCGTTTCGTACACGAACCTGATTTATCGAAAGAAAAAATTCATTTCATTATTCAAACCAATGGATTCGGGTCAAAATGACCCTTATTTTGAAAAAATCATATTTCTGGTCAAATTTAACGAAAAACGTTCAACTTGGGCTCATTCTTCAAGTTTTTTAATGCAGGATCATGTGAGCCTGCGGAAATATTGGTTTTAGTCAGAAAATTGGCAAAAAAAATGCGGTCAAACGATAAAAAACGGGAAACTATTGTTACTAATATTAGAAAATGGGACTATTATTTGGTTCAATTATTTGTAGAAAGTTGAACATTTGGGATTAATAAATTCGGGTCAAAATTACCCTAATTTTGAAAAATTCGTATCTCAGGGAAAAATTTAACAAAAAAGATTGAACTTGGGCTTATTCTATTCGATTTTTAATACAGAATCACGTGAGCCTGCACAAATATTGGTTGTAGCTAAAAAATTGTCAAAAAAATGCGCTAAAACTATAAAAAACGGGAAACTAAAGGGCAAGAAAGGGCCCGGGGTCGATTTCGTCACAGGTTACCGTTCCAGAGTAAAGTTCAATCGGTACGTGTCAGAAAAAGGTCAATAAATTAATGACCATACAGTGGGTATTCAATTAATTTGCATTTTTTCCAAAAACTTTTTTTTCCATCGAAATTTTTTTTTTCAAAATTACATAACTAAATTTCTTTGCATGAGAAAATGCACGGGAAGCGTGCTCCTCTGACTAGTACGACCGTCCGGTAGATTTATAACGAGAAAAACGGTAAACATCGAGGCCTAACATTCAAAACTTTGTCCACGTTTATATTTTTGATGTAAACAAACTGCAACGCGTGGCTCATAATCATTCACGCATTGCAGTCCGTCGTTCAGACTTTTTTTCAATTTTTTTTCACTTAAAAAAAAAAAAAAAAAAAT
>JAPYYS010000523.1:0-22893 GCA_030522525.1 Campopleginae sp. 14b | reverse complement strand
TACTTTCAATTTTTTTTTTTTTTTTTCTATTGACGAAAAAACGTGATTTACTTTTGATAATGAACATTGAGGCCATGATCCGTTAACCACTGTCGTAAAACCAGCCTCTGTTGCAACAATCGTGCCGCCCGCTGCAGACGTTCTTCATCCTGAGGCGGTAGCTCAGGAAGAGCATCGACCTCGCCACAGCTCGCAAGACTGGAAATTCCTGAGGACAGACAAACCGAGATCTCATGAAAATTCCACTATCCACAAAAAAGAGAAACAAATTTTTGTGTTGAATTATTTTCGACGTTCTATTGATGAGCTTTTCGTAATGTTTTGTTTTCTACGCAGAGTTGAGACTTCAAGGTCGAACTCCGTGACGAGAATACAACGAGAGGAGGGAAACATTTTTTTTTGTTTATCTCTCCCATATTCTACTTTATCTCAATTTTCTTTCCGGTCTAAGTTGATTCTCCACATCCCGAAACGTGTAACGTTCGTTGGGGCTTCAGTAGTTCATCAGTCATCATGTGGGTGCGATTCATTTTTTTCTCCTTTTTTGTGCAACTCCTTCGACCTGGAAACGCTCTTTGTACCCTCAGCAAATACAACGAGGGTAAGAATTACAAAGCCTCCAAGTTTTTCTAAGGAAACCTCGTCGTAAAGTCGAGCCAAAATTGGAAAATCAAATAAATTCAATCGCAATGGAAATGAAATTCAATCGACCGACGATCTTGAGGTTTCTGCAACTTTACGATGCGGAAAATGAACTTTCATAAAAAAAATAGAAAGAAAATCGCAAAATATACAAATTTTTTTCGTAAAATTGAAAATTCTACGAATTTTGCCCGAAATGTCAATTTATTTTAGGATTGCAATATGAGAATTAAATAAAAAAGAATTCAACTAAAATTAAAGTTAAAAATTTAACTTAAATTTGAAAATTTAATTTAGAAATTTAATTTTAACTTTAAAGGTCAATTTAAATTTAAACATTTAATTAGGAAATTTAATTTTATAATTCCAAATTTTATTTTAGTTTGAAAACTTTTTTTTATTTATAAATAATTTTCAGGAGCAGGGAACTGGGTGAAATGTGTGAATTCGAATTTGAGCGAAGCTCTGGAAAGTGGAGGGCCATTTTTGAGGGCGATAACAATATCGCAATCGAAAATTCCGACGATCGAAGAAAATTCATTGCGCAAAAACGGGAATCTGGAAAGCTTGAATTTGCACAATTGTGGATTACGTGATATGCATCCGAACGCAATGGCGGGTTTGGTCTCTTTGAAAAAATTGAGCTTGCCGAGCAATAATCTCACTATGGTCGACGCGAAATGGTTCGCGAGTCTCTCGTCTCTCGAACAATTGGATTTGTCCTTCAACTTAATAAGGAATATCGATTCTTCGGTCTTTGCCAAATTGACCAATATCAGGAGATTGAATTTGGATGACAATTTGTTGACGTGTTTGGAGCCTCGGGACATGACGCCAATGAGGAGCATCGGCAAGATTCGAGTGTTTGAGAATCCTCTCAGTCTGACCTGTCGAGGAAAGGTGAGAATTTCGATTCTCCAAAAATATTTTTCGTACATTTTTTTTTGAAAATCTCCAATTTTTATCGTAAAAAATGAGAAAAAATTCATTTTAGCAAAAAAAAAAAAAAATACTGTTCGCTCGTTTTTATCGATTTTTTTTCAACCCGTGCAAAAAAGTTGAAAATTACGATGTTCCAAAAATATTTTTCCTCCATATTTTCGAAAATCTCAATTTTTATCGCAAAAAATGGACAAAATTGAATTTGAATGAAAAAAAAAAAAAAATAAACTGTTTGTGGTCGTCGTTATCGATTGCCCTTGCGATTTTTTCCATTTCGGACTGTGTTGACTCGACCTTGATCGTATTTTCAGATGAGCCTCTGGTTCAAAGATAAAGGAATAAATTACTCGAGCGACCTTCCAATTTCTGGAAGTTGGCTGGACCGTGTGCTCTGGCTCTGTGCCGAGGACGATTACGGCAGCCCGAGGACCGAAAAGACGATGCGGGAATGCGTCCTTTTAAATATATTCAATCAATTGAGATCGGCCTTGAAAACAACAAATTCTTTTCCCATCTCTGCTCAGCAATGCGCCTCGGAAGCCCGAGCTTTTCTCGTTTGCGTTGCTCACAACAGAGCCAACGATCCTGCAGACACGAGTGACGGTGCAGCGATCACTAAAATCGTATCGAATTTACGAGCGGTCCACGAAAAGTTGGTAAAAACATAAAATTCCGAAGAAAAACTGAATTTTTTTTCAAAATTCAATTTTCTCATCTCTGACCCCGCGAATTTATTCCCGAGATCGAAATCTAACGAGCATGTATTCCAAAAATCATTTTCTACCAGCCAAAACCAGTTTTGACTGGACTTTTTGTAAAAAAAAAAAAATCAATAAAATTTTTCGATGTCGGCAATTTTTTGTTTGCTCCCGAAAGCCTCGAGAATTCCGAAAAAAATCGGGATCGACCGAAAGTTTGAAAAAAGAGAAAACTCCACAATTTTCCGACGATTTCGAATCTGAAAATTTTAGAAAAAAAAATTCAATCGGGAAGAAGGATTGCCTCGTGGGCAATAATCCTTCCGGCAGTGGGTGCCAATCGCCGCTAATTATGATGAGGAAATTGTGATTGATTGCCTACAATCGTGATAGGGATTGAAAAAAAATGGAACGACTATCGATGTCGGGGGTCTGGCGTGAATTATTTCCTCTGGAGGAAAATTCCTCGAGGGGATTCTGATCAATTAAAAAATAATGAAGAAGAATGAAAAAGCTGAAAGAGAAGAAAAAATGAGATTGTTGGGAGACTCACCGGAGGAGGCACTGCCGCTGGGTCTGAGTGACATGCCGATGGACGAAATTTCATCGACGAAAAAGTCTTTGTCGCGCTGTCCATCGCGACTCGCGTGTTTTTTATTGTTCGGCATATTAATAATAATTTTAATAGATATTCCGAGGGTCTATTATTTTTTATGTTCCTTCGATGTTTCTCAAGCGTTGGCAGGAAACATTGGGCACTGGACGTTGAATAATTATCTGCTAATATTATTTTTGGCTGCTTCAAATGGGAACTTAATCGTCGAGGGGCTCTCCGGCAAGAAGTAAATAAAAACAAAAACAGACGGAGGCGCGGAGGGGTGGGAGGTCTTTGTATCGACGAGAAGCCCGAGAGAAAGACAGCGGAGGACGAGCTTGGCACAGAAAGTGTGTTGGCCACTTGTAAAGTAAAGAAAAAGAAAGAAAAAAAAAAAAAAAAAAAAAAAAAACAAAGCAAAACAAACGAACGAAAAAAAAAAGGAAAATCGTTACTTCAACCGCGGTCCGGAAAGTGCGGTGAAAAAGTTGTAAGCGTTCGTGACCTGGTTCTATCACCTACGACGAGTTATACACAATCTCGAACACGAGATTCCGGCGAGGTACTTAAAGAAGAAAAGAAAGAAAAAAGGAAGAAATGTGGAGAAGGAAAATTTGGGCTTGAAAGGATTTTTCAAACAGGGAAAGAAAAAAGCGTTGAATAAGAAAATGTTCGGATCGTGTGGGCTCCATCTTTTTTTTTCTTTTTCAAGCCGAAAAAAAAATTTCTTTGACCTTACAATAAGTAAAAAACGGGAGATCGGAGAGAAAAGTTCGTGTCACGAGCAACTATATATTTTCGCAGTCGTGATTGCTCCGTGTAATCATGGAATTGCGGCCAGAACTTTCATCCTTTCATCGTTATTCGTTCCACATAACGTCTCCGCCAACGTTTGAGCGAGCTTTCAGCCTCGTTTACTACCAAAGACTTTTCTTTTTTTTTTTCAATTCCTTTTTTTATCTCTGACCTAATACTCGACTGATTTTTAAAGGGCTTGCCAAATCTTCCCATTTTTCCTGCTCGCTCTCTTAAAAATTCCTCGCTAACGGATTGAATAATTAGAATTTTTGTTTCATTTAAAAAAAAAAGAAACCTGACATCGACATTTTTGGAAATTCGAGAAAATAAAAGAAATTTTTTTTACGTTTTTTTTTATTATTCAATTGAGAAAATTAATTTCTGCCATTTCCTCGAATTTTCCCCAAAAATTTTCGGAAAATTTAAATTACATAATCCAGAGAATTTTTTTTTTCTCTTGGAAGAGAAAAATGAAATGAATATTCGAATAAAATAATTCGAGAGATTTTTTTTTTAAGAGAAAAATAAACTGGAGATTCAAAAAAATTTGGGAAATTCGTGGAAATGAAAGGAATTTTGTTTTTCCGTATTTTTTTATTGAATTTCAATGAACGAGGGCAATTGGTGTGGTTGGAAAGAGATGATGCAGTTTTTTGTTATCTCGGAGCGATAAAAAAAGGTGATCGAGAAAGAAATAAAGCGTGAGGATGGTCGCGACCTCGGATGGACTCTTGACCTTTGGCATACGGGGGAGATATCCTTCGCTGACATTATTTCGTGCTAACGATCCTTTTCAGAGAGAGGGGGGAAGGGCGAGAAGGCAGCGGGGTGGGGGAAGAGAAAGAGGAGGAAGTAAAAGGGGTTGCAACTGTTAGGGGATGCCTGCGGGGCATATGTATGTCACACATACTCATGATTATGGATGAGAGGGTAGACCAGGGTATTATGAAGGTAGCTAACCAACGGGGGATCGATCCCGAATTCTCCTGTGCTCCACATTTTATGCCGCGCCAACCCAAACTCCAAAACCAAATTTCAATTCCTCCTTCTCTTCTCATTCCCTCCCTCCCTCCTGCTTTGCAATCTGAGGCTTCGCATACAGATGCTAAAAATATAGGCCGATCACGATCCTGAGTTTGCTATCGAATGCTTGATTGGATTTGTTAATTAAAACGAATTAAGGAAATTTCTGCCTCGAACAAAACCACACGATTGCTTTCCAGCTCTTCTGAATTTTCCAGTATTTTTTTTGTTTTCAACTCGTCGATATTTCTCAATGAAAAACAATTTTTTACATTTTTTTTCGAATTTTCAAAACAAACAAAAAAAGATCGATCGAGATAGTTATGGAATTTCCGAATCGGATTCAACCGAATTTATTTATTTATTTATACGCTTTTGTAATTAAACCTAATCAAGGAAATTTTTGTTTCGATCCAAAATATACGATTGCTTTTCAGCTCTTCCGAGTTTTCCAGTTTTTTTTTTCCAACTCGTCGATATTTGTCAATGAAAAACAAAATTTTTTAATTTTTTCGCATTTTTTAAAATACAAAATAAAAAATAAGAATCAAGCAAATTTCTGTGTCGATTAAAACCATACGATTGCTTTTCAGCTCTTCTCCCTCTACGCATCCTCTTTTTTATTTTCTGATTCGTCGATATATTTAACAAAAAAAACAAAAAAATTGAAATTTTTTTCGAATTTTTGAGAAAAAAAACGATCAAAATAACTACGGGATTCGCGAGTCGGAAAATCGCGAATCAACTTCGTTCCCCGCTTACGTTATTTATTTTCTATATATTTCAATTTTTCGTTTGATCGAATAAAAAAAAAGGAAATGTTATTTATTTCTAGAGTTATTCGAACGGATGGAAAAATCAAGTTCTGGATATTAAATTGTAACGAGAATTGATTGTATCGTTGGCTGGCAGCGATCGAATCGATTGCGTTTTATTGATCGTGAGAATGAAAGTTTAATGCGGCGAGATTCCGATGAAAATATCGACCGGAAAATTTCGGATTTGGTATAATAATGGAAAGAATAAAATTAAGAATTATCCCGTATGGAAAATGAAAAACAATGAAAATTGGACAGAAAATATTTCGTGTGTAAAGTCGTTTGGAAAACACCAGGAACCGGAGCTTTTATCTCCCCGAATTGGTACGATCTGGTCGAATGGAAAAGTGGATAAAAATCGGATTAAATTTTCTTTATGGGACGATTCAATCGCGCTTGGAGAGGCTGCGAGATTTTAAACATTGATATCTAGACACATAATCTCGCTCTTCAATTTCATTCATAATATTCCATAAACCTGCTCACAATACACTAAACTTCAAAACTTCCCAAGTAGTTTCCTCTGAATCCCATTTTGTTCTCCCTTCCAATCTTCCGGAGCGAAAAAAATGTATCTGAGCGTATTCGATTAGCGGATGATTGGAAAAAAAAATTCAACCTCACAGAACGAAGCGAAAACGCCGACAGATTGAAAAATATTGGAACTACCCGACGAGAGTTTTGGAAAAATTAATTTAATCCAATTCTCCGTAAAAACTTGTTTTGCCCGGACTCATCTAATTCGGCTGAAAAAAAACTAGTTCACGCAACAATTGGTGTAAAAAAACTGAGATTAGGTAAAGCCGAGGACTAGTTTGGCCTGAGCTCGGGTTCGGTATCGAAGGTGTACAGCAAATAATAATGAGTTTTCTCATAATAGAGCTTTATTCGGCTGAACTTGAAGGGGTAATTCTTATCAGCAAGGACGTGAAATGCCAGAGCGGAGAATTAAAACGAGATACGGATTTTCGTGCGCTTGATTTTCTTCGTGTTATACGTCGAGAATATCCGCGCGCGGGCGTATATTTAAATGTTCGTGAGTATAAACCGCAAGTGCTACACTTCGGAATTCGCCTTGACGCTTTTCCTCGCGCGTGCTGATGAATATTGCAAACCTCCAGAAGTTTCATCGAAATCGATATGGAAACGGGGTTTCTAGTCTTCTCCCCTCCCTCATTATCTTTCCAAAGATCCCGCCGCCTCGAAACTCGTAAAATCTGAAGCTCGAAAATCTCGAAAACGTTTACGAACTTTTTGAGGCCGATAAAGCGCGAAAAGCAAAAAAAAAAAAAGTTAAATTTAGATCGAGCATGATGCACGGTTTCGTGTTCGTGTTTCAACACAATCTCTCGTGACTTTAGCACCGAAAAGACCCTTGAGAAACGCTCTTTCGGAAACAAGCACAACGTAGTAACGGAGAAGCGAAAGTTGAAAGGAAAACGAAACTCCCTTGTGTGTACGTACGCGGCTCATCCTGCTATTAGCTCTTGAGTTTGTTCCCGCCACACAGAGCCTCGCACTCGCATATGTTGATGCTTATTTGTAGCCAAAATTAACGCGTGTCGATCCACAACAAACCCTGCATCTTACTCTCCAATCTCCGCTGCTTTATTTATTTTTTCGCCTCAAGGTTATTCTTCGAGGCGAATCGATCTTTTATAGTAAACGCGTGTCGGTGTTTCTTTGGTTGGACACATACACGCGGCCTCGCTAACGATCGATAAGGAGAGCGTTGTTTTTGCTTTTTCATAGAGCAAATCATGTGACGGTGAATTTTTTTTTTTCTCCCCAATTTTAATGTCAATGTGTTTGATGTTCCCGTTTTGCACAGACGTTGATCCATACGAGCTCTTCGATCTCTGATAATTTTTTCGGAATCGCAAGAAAAATACGCTTTTTCGGGCATTTTGAAATTTTCAAAAAAAAACGTTCACCGCTCTAACTTCCGCAAATTTTAAGATTTAATCCTCGTTTTTTGTTTTTATGAATAGAGCATCGTGATAGGAAGGTTGGTATTAAATTTGAAGAATATCGGTCGAACGGTTTAGATTTTATGATTTTACGAAATTTTCGAAATTTTTAACTTTTCGAAAAATCGTCCAACCGCTTAAATTTTTGAAAATTTTCCAAAATATTGTGTACAATTCCGTACTTTCTCTTCACTTTCCAGAAAAGTTGTCGGAACGAAAAAAAAAAAATTTCCACTCAAGCCAATCGCAAGTTTCGTAGACCCCGAAATTCGGGAAGTCTCGAAATGGTATTTTTTACATGAGAATAATGTTTTGTTTAATCGTTCGTAAAACTCCGATCTCTTGTTGGATTAATTATTTATTTTCCGAGTCAAGAGTCTCCGCAGTGATCCGCATTGCAGGAAAAACCGTCCGACCGGATATTCGTGCTCTCTCGTATTCAGCCAAGATCGTGTGTCTCGTACGACATCACCTCTTTTCCCATAAGTTGGATAATATGCTGGCCAACTTTTCTCTCGGATCCCTCGTTCTTGGTCTGTCGATCTCGTTGCTGCCTGCCTGCCTGCCTGCCTGCCTGCCTGCCGCTTTCTTTCATTCCCTCTTTTCGCCACTCGCAACTTTCCGATCGCGATCCCTCAACGAGTTTCCATAACTCCACGAGCGAAAGCTCAACTCCGACGAATATTCTCCGACAGCAATTTTCTTCGTGCGGTGTACAATGCCGAGCGATAAAGTGGGAAGAAGACTAAAGAAAAACGAAAACAGTCCTTGCGGGATCGCGAAGAGTGCTACAGAACATTTTCAATTAATCGGGAGGTTGATCTTTCGGGTTTTACGTCACGATATAAAAAAGGTGCTGGAACCAAAAAGGCAGAAAAAAGTAAAAAAAAAAAACGAAAAAATGAAAAAAAAATCGAATTTTTTTTTTTCATTGATTTTTCCAATTTTTAGATCGCAAAATGTGAACGGAAATTTTCGCGAGTTTACTTTTGACAATTATTTCGAAATTTTGTCATGTTTTTAAGGAAAATAGTAAAAAATAATGGGCAAAAGTTGAAAAGAAGAATGAGAGCGATAAATCGAATGGAGAGAAGCAAAAAAGTGAGAGGGTGAAGGGCAAGAGAAGCAAACAGATCGAAAAGTTTGGTTGGAGACTTGAAAATCGTAAAACTAGATTAACCTTGAAAGTTCGTATTCCGGTATCGGCGTCGTCTTTGAGTATCCGATATCCGAAGCAAGCTTTTAAGTACGTGTCGTTTTCACATCAATTTATCATTTTGCCATGTTACTCCCAACCAAAGAAGACGTTGAAAAATTCAAAAAAAAAAAATTCTAATCTCCAGAAAGGATTATTTTCACGTACTTGGCATGTTTTTTCTTGCAAATTGCAATTATCACGAAAAAATATTCGTAATAAATAATTGATCGGCAATTATTCATAAAAATGATGAATCGACGAACAGAAAAAATCCATAAAAATTATCATAAATAACATTAACAATTTACCATAATTGAAAATAATAATTACGATAATAATTCATAGAAATCATCGGTGACAATTATTTAATCATAGTTATTCCAATTTACGACAAATAATAATAATAATAATTCATTCAATTATTAAAAAATTGGACAATTATTATTATAATTACGAGCACTCAACCGATATTAATCATTAATAAAATAATAATTACTCCAAAATTTAATTGAAATTGCAAAAAAAAATATTCAACTACAAATAACAATTACTAAAAAATTGAAAAATCATTATTATAAATACGAGAACCCAACCGATATTTATTATTAATAATAATGCTAAAAAGTGATGTAAAATTTCATCAAAATTAACGATAAAAATGATTAATTCATGAAAATATTAATTGACCACGAATAATCATAATTATTATTACCAATAAATCAAATGATTAATAAATTGAGTTATTATTATTATAAATAACGATAATTTGATATATTACTCACAACCATTGTTATTGTTTTCGACTGTCTTATTTATTCATAAAAAGTGGTTAAATTTTTTCGATGTTATTGAAAAATCTGGAAAACCGAAAATTCGAAAAAAAAACGTCACGTTTCTGGTTTTTAAATTTTTATATGAAAAAAAAAAGTGTGACGAAACTCGAATGGTTTGTTGGTCGACGAAATTGATGGATTCACTTGCAGGAAAAAAAAACGAAACTAAATAAAAATAAAATAAGTGTTGATTGAATTCTCGGTGCTGTATCTTTCTGCGGGGCTTGGGGATGGAATGTGAAAAGCCTTGGAATGACTTACGATAAGGCAAATTCGCGTAAATCACTTTTAAGCACCCTCGCGCACGATGTAAACGTCGAGATAAATGTGTGACGTTGGAGAAGGTATTCCGATTGTTTGCGAATGATGCGAGCAAGAGATTTCTCGCGGGGTGTTTAGTAGGAATAGTCGAGGACGATTTGCCCGATAAAATTTGTGTTTTTTGTCGCGGTAGTTATTGTGAAAAATCAGCAATTAACGAGACTTTGGTGTATGGCGAACGATGGAGCATTGAATTATTTCTAGAAAAAAGGCCTCCGGTGGCTGGAAATATTATATCGAGTGTAAATGTTTATTGAGGCGAAATAAAAAATGAGAATTGGCCGGAAGTGAGTGGTCGAGTGTGTCAAAGGCTCGCGCAAGTGAAAATTGAATTTTCTTTAAGATTTATCGTGGCTGTTTCGAAGGCTCGAGGCTCTGCTTTTTTCGTTGACGTTAAAAATGTTGAGAAGCTCGAAACAAAGGCTCCGGACGATGGTCGATTCCGAGCCACGTGCATATTTGCCACAATTATTCGTTTCTTTATTCCTTTTTTTTTATTTTTATTCCCGAGCACGTAAATCGTCTTTGTTTTTTTTTTTTTTTTTTTTCTTTCTTTCTTTATTCGCCACTGCTCGCCGCTTCGTCTTTGACACTCTTTCCACTTGTTTTCCTTTTTTCTTCCTATAATTCTCCTCCCTTTTCTTCTTCCGAGGCTTTCAACTTTTTTTTCTTTTCGCCGTTCCTTTCGGGTTTTTGTCTCTCTGTTGCGATCCGCTCTTGCGGAGTCACGTCAGTCGACTGCATACAATACGATTACACGGCGAGAGCAACCGTTCCCCCCCCCCCCCCCCCCCTGCCTTCCCCCTTTTGGGGGGCCACTCCGGCGCCTGCCCTCACATCCGTTTCCCCGCCGGAGCGCCCCCTCCCCCCCCCCCCCCCTGTCCTAGCATCGACGCCAACCCTCACCGAGCTCCCGTACAACGCTCCATCCCCCGAAACGCTTCCTTCTCGTGCTTCGGCCTGCCGTGGGACGGGGCTCCCCACCCCGAGCCCCCCCACCGCCTGCTCTTCCTTCCCGAACGGTTCGCCTTGATACACGCATGCCTACATTCACCAAAATATCGAAAAATTTCGGCGTTTTGTCGAATTTTCGTTTTTTTTTTTTTCGAATTTCGAGGGTTTTTCAAATTTTCATTTTTTTTGTTCCTTTACTTCGTGTACTTTTATCTTCGTGGATTCCGTTCGGTGGAAAACTCGAAGATCCGGAAATGCAATTTTTTTCCTGAATGGAGGTCAAAGGTCGATTTGGATTTTTTTGATTTTTTTTTAATCGACCAATTCGGAGCCCGATTGTTGTTCGAGTGGCGATGACAATTCAACGAAAAAGAAGGAAAACTCGCGGAGTGGAGATTTGGATGAATTTTTAGAGCATCGAGTATTTCGGGTCTACAGGACCCGGATGAATCGCGTATTTACGATCGAAAGGACTTTCCCGAAATCGCAGGATTTCCAGAGGCTCGGGAAATACGATTGAAAGTGCGGGATGTATTTTTAATTCGAGATTGTATTGTTCGCTCGAGCGAGCACCACGCACACGTACACTCGGGACTTTAGAGTGAATTCATGTGGAGTTGGAAAAGGCTCGGAGTGTGTTGTACACTCGAGGAAATCCGGATTAAGAATTTATCTTGCCTCTGTGAAAATGAAGAGCAGAATCTCCACTTCTTTTTTACACTTTTTCGACAATTCAACTTTTCCTGAATTAACAAAAAACCTTTCGTGCCTCGCTTCAACCTTTTTTCACCAGATATTTCTTTTTTGTTTTCACTATCCAAACAAAGCTACGAAAACATTTTTTAAGTTCTCTTTTTACATTTTTTTTCGTGAATTTTTTTTTTTTTCACCAAAAACTCCATTTCATTTTGATTTTTCAAACAAAAACTGCGAAAACATTTTCGGACTTGTTACCAGAAATTCCATTTCATAATCTTTCAAACAAAACAAAACTACGAAAACATTTTTTTACGATTTTTGGCAAATCCGATTTTTTTTTCACCAGAAATATCATTTGATTTGGATTTTTCAGAAAAAAAAACTACACAAACATTTTAGAACTCCCTTTTTCACTTTCTCGCGATCTCAAATTTTTTTTTAACCAGAAATTTTATTTCATTTCGATTTTAAAAAAAATTCGATTCCTGAAAGAATATTTAAAATTCGGTCAAATGGAAATAGAGGGAACGTCATTGTAGAACGACGAAAAGAGCTCGGCTCTTGTTGAGATATTTTTGCAAAGTTTAATTTTGTACCGATTATCGATTCAGTAGAAATAAAGCGAGAAAAAAGGGAGTAGAAAAAAGGTATCGAGGCTAGAGATAGAAATGCACGGTTGCCCTTTGGTGCAATATTTACGATGCTCGAGATAAAATAGTGGAGTGTGCTCTGCACCAGCGATAACGATGTAAAATTTATAACCTTATCATTTATCTACAAATTCAATTACTTTTTTCCACGTATTTAACGTTTTCCCTATTTTTCAAGATTATTTTTTCATCTTCGGTGATTTCGAGCTCGAGGGGAATGGAAAAATGAATGTGAATGTCGTTGCGATTAAATATTTGCAAATGTGATTTTTTTCCCACGATGTTAAGCGGCTCGAAAAAATCGTCGACGATTTTCAAACGTCAGAAATAAACGCCCCGAGCGATGAGAATATTCCGGAGACCCTTCGGAACGATTTAATTATGAAACTAGTCAATGACATTCGACCTTGACATTTTTGCCTCTTCAGCTGGGATCTAGCAAGGGGTATAGAAAATTCACGACTTCTGAGCTCTTTTTTCATTCGTCTATTCACCTGGACAGACTCGAGTCTCTGGCTCTCGTGCAATTTGGACCTTTTTTTTTCGTGAATTTTTTTTTTTACCCAAAAAGAAACGATTTTCACTTGAAAATTCGTTGAAATTTTGATTTTTACAATTTTCACGAAACGTCACGAGGTTTTTCATTTTTTTTTCGATCTCGTCGTTGTCAAAGTCAAGGGGTCGGAAGTTTGTGACTCGTTTTTTTTGCCCCAACTCGTTTTTTCTCCACGAGGCAAACGTGAGGAGGATGCAAGTGTCGAAGGCATTAAGTGTTAAGGGAAAAAAGGTCGGACACAGGTCGACGTCCTCTTCACCAACGACATTCAGCCGAATAATGTATAGAAATAAGGGAAACTAAGTCTGACCAGAAATTCTTGTATACAGCAACGAAGCTCGCAGTCAAGAGCATCCTTCTCTACTCTTTGCCCCATAAAAATTCCAAGTGTCACTCCACACACACACACACACACACACACACACATGATGTATACGTTATTCAAGATTTTTCCTTTGGAGGACGCACTTTGCTATTAAGTGCACTTTTCTTATTGGTACGACGCCGGCTCAAACAAGTTTGCCAGCTCCTCCAATAACTGCTCTCACAGTTTCAAGCCCAGAAGGGCACGAACAATGGGAAACAAAAAAAAATCCTCAAAAAATTCAACTTTTTCGTTTTTTTTCTTTCATTTTTCTCGAAAAATAGAAATAAAAGTTTGCGGCACGAAAATTTCTTTTTAAAATTCTGCATTTCTT
Source organism: Campopleginae sp. 14b (assembly GCA_030522525.1). Lineage (NCBI taxonomy): Eukaryota > Metazoa > Arthropoda > Insecta > Hymenoptera > Ichneumonidae > Campopleginae sp. 14b. Next base: position 9,498 of record JAPYYS010000523.1, on the reverse strand, counting down.
TCGGGTCCAAATTTTCTTTCCGGCATCAACAAGTTTTGACTGCTTTTTGTTTCCTTGAGGCTCATGATGCATTTGAAGGGTCCGGGTCGCCCAGACCCGGACTCAGACAAGATCAGAGGAAGTAAAAAAAAAATCTTCATTCGTTTCCCAAAAAATTCAACTTTTTCGGTTTTTTTTTAATTCCCCAAAGAATGGAAATAGAAACGTTTTCGGCGGAGAAATTTTTTTCTAAAATTCTGTAAAAAATTCATCATCTCGTCCAGGCCCAATTTTTTTTCCCGCATCAACAAATTTTGACTGTTTTTTGTTTCCCTGAGGCTCATGATGGATTTGAAGAGTCCGGGTCGCCCAGACCCATCCTCATGATTTTTTGAAAGATTCTTTGGAATATTTGTGAATGTTTTGTTGGAAAATTCTTACCTTTTTTCCTGAAAATAGGTCGATATTGTTTGAGGCCAATTTCCGCTAACCACTCGTCAGCTTCGCTCAGCTCGCCGTTGTTTCCGTTAGTAGCTGCGAGCATCAGCAGTTTCCCCAGAGATAGGACCATAGATAGAGCCAAGAAAACACCCGATAGGACAGTTGACCATCGTGCCATTGCTCAGGAGCTTCATCTTTTATGAAAAAAAGAAAAAAAATCGAAAAATTCTAAAATCAAATTTTAGGTCGAGTCGAATGAGAATTTTCCACATGGAAAATGGGAAAGATTTGCACGTTGTACAGGAAATATTGAAGGAGAAAAAAAAATGAATGAAAAATTTAGCCAAAAAGTACGATTTTTAGGAAGTTTTGACGTTTGAAAATTTATTTACGAAAATTGGAATATTTTTGAGCCATCGAAATGCTGGAATCTTCGAAATTATAATTTTTATGGAAATTTTTGTGAAACCAAGTTCAAAACATTTTTTTTTTATATGAAAATAATTTTTTTTCGATTAAAAATGTGAATTTTGATTTTATTGATTTTTCAAAGTTTTTTTTTTTTTTTTTTTGATAGATCGAAAGATTTTGGGGAGGATTAAAATAGGCTTACCACATGTTTGGACGATTGGTAGGAGACACTGCGGTTTCGATTATTGCCAAGTGCTTGAAACGTACGCGTCTAAATGGCAATTCCATTTACGGAATCGATGTGTGAAAAGCGCCGGCAGGTAGCCGAGTTTTGTTTAACCCGAACGACGATTATAAGCGACGATGACATTTTTCATCCGGCAATAATGAAAAAGTTTACATCAACAATACACATCAGTGATTGACTCGAGAGTTTATTCATCGCGCTGTCACCGGCTACATAGCACGGCCGAAATGTCGAGAGTTTCGACGCACCCACGAAACTACGTTTTTTACTTATTCGCTTCACTTTTATATTTAAACGCACTAATTCACGACATGGTCGAGCGAAATCCAAACATGACATTTACCGTCGTCGATATATTTACGTCAATGTAAATACGCGTCGTATTCACTGCTTACCGTCATCGATGAGGAAACAAGATCGCAGCGCCACAAGGAAACCAACTTATTGGCGCGTCTATTCACGCAGCTCTCGAGATAAAACAGAACAAATTTCCTAGAATTCAAAAAAATTAAATAAAAATCGCGGAGGGGCATTATTCTCTAAAAACGATAATTTCATCATTTTCAATAATTATTCCACGTAAAAAAATAAAACACGATGTTTTTTTGACATCCCAGACATTTTATGCAATTTTCGAAACTTTTACCGTCTCGTCCTGCCCTCTTGTGGTCTTTGCCGCAGTCCTAAAAGCAAACGGTCGGTAAAAAGGTTTTCCGGTGACCGCGGGATTTTGTTTGCGAACATGCTGGGGTCTCGGGGACCCCAATGTAGCTTCGGGATGAGAGGAACGAGTGCATATTTCAGTAATTGATTTTTTATGTGATCGGAATGGAACAAGGTGGGGCTAGTTTTTTTCTGCTTCGATTTTGCTATCGATTTGTTTCGCGCTTTGTTCGGATGACAATGGAATCGAAACTTTTTCGGTTATTGAGTGTATCGAAATAATATCTGGAAGTTTTTCGAACACGCGCGACGGAGCAAAAAGTTTTCTTTTCTGGATCGTCGCGTCTCTATCTCGTAATAATAACAGCGTGGTGGTTTGGCATTATTTCAATTGGGTCATTAGGAATCGGAGACTTTAAGTGAGAAAAGAGAGGGAGAGGCGGAGAGGGAGAGTGAAATTAAGATTCCGCGTGCGGCAGAGTGTATGCGGCGGAGATACTCGCGGCATCGGAAATGAGTGCGAGAGAATTTCCGCGACTGATTTACTCGTTAAGTTTTTATGCACGAGAGATCTTCAAGGTTGTCGCATCGGCAGGGGTTGAGGCGGTAAGGAGAAATTCAATAATTATATCGACGAGTAAAGCGGCAAGTGATGCGCCAAGTATTTATTCGCAAAAAGTTGAGGAAACGTTAAAAACACGAGCGACACGAGCGACTAATAAGACTGACCGAGACGATTAGACACACACGACCAAGTCTCACACTTTACGGTGACAGATTCTCAAGCGCGCTCGCGCCAAAGGAGATGAAAATAAAAATAATACGCGCGAAAGGTGCAAACTCGGTGACTCATCTTCGACGAGAACGCGGTAGATGTCGTTGCACTCGACAATCCGGTTTTTCCTCAGTGCATCAATCAAATTAAGAGCGTACAGTGCATACCTCACAGTAGGCCATGCTCTTGGAATTCCCTTTTTTTTCCACTTTTATTCAATAAACATTTACGATCGCTATAATCTCGAGCTTAAAGTTCCCGCCAAAAAAAATTCCGCTAGCCGCCGAATCGTCCACATTGGACAACCTGTTGGGCGCGAGCTGTGTTTTTTTTAGTATACGGACTGACTTCCGGTCGCGGTGGTCGTTGCTCGACCTTGTGAATGACCGAACAGTGTCCCATGGTTGATTCCACGTTCTCGACGGTCCAAAATCAGTTCGTTCGCGATTAAAATAGTAAAAAAACGAAAAATAGTGAAAAAAAATGGCGGAAAGTAATTTTTTCGGAAAAATCTTTTCGCGGCCTTCTTCGTTGTTCCCGCGTCACGTGACACTGCCCTTGGAATTTTTTCTCATTATCGTAAAGAATAATAAAGTGCCGTGATCGAAATGTTGGGATTCCGCCAGGAAAAAGGCTTCTGAGCGTTTTATATATGGCGCGAGTGTGGTAGTGTAGCAAGAAAGGTGAGAGGTCCGCGTTGTAATTTAACTAATGTCCAATGTGCCCGCGCAGAGGTTGCTAAAGCTGTACCGCAACTTGGGGCACATATGCCAGGATGCACTTATGCCGCCGAGTGTCTTTCTCTCTTTCTCTCTTATTCCTTTCCTAAGCCGCGGGACATATACTTTACGAGTATCTCTATATGGTCACGAACATGCTGCGACGGCTGTTCAACTTCTTCTTCTGCTTCCACACATACATTCATATATTAACTATTCTCCTATTTTATAAACATGGATAGCGAATGAATTAAACGAGAAAAACGGCGGTGAAAGTCATGGTGAAGAGAAAGAGAAAGAAAAAAAAGATGGTCGATACGATTCTCGAAAACGACCAAAACCGCTAAAGTTCCTGTCCCTATCGAGAGACTCGTTTTTCCGAGCACATTTCGAGGGACATAACCTCCAAAATTGGTGAAACATTATTTCGCCAACCGTGCGCAGATCTTTCGTAAAAACACGGGATAAAAGTTTCGTGAGGAGACTCCGCAACGTTTTGACAGTTACGTGGAATGCAGTTTTCGGAATAAATTGTGATTATTATCTTTCTTCATTCGATCGAGTTTTATTTCGGCTGCTGGCGCAACCCCTCGATGTTTTATCCTCGGGCGATAAGGGGAGATTCGGAGATTGAATTAGTTTGTTTTTGCTTCGGTGGATTCTCACGGGCGCGCGGACATAAGTGCTTTTCCCAAGCTCGGGCGTTCGTGTCGTCGCGTTTGTCCGAAGGAGAGTCGTGGACTTTGAATAAACCGGAAGTAGAGGCGCGCGCGTCGAGCGGTAATCCCGTTTTACTCGAGATGCACGCACGGCCTAGAGCTCGCTTGCTGTACGTCTAGCTATTCATTTATAAATATATACATACGAATGAATGATGAGAAAGACGAGAAGAAAAGAGACAAATATATTTGTCTCTCTCATTCGAGTTTGAATCTCGTGTATACGATCTGCCTACGATCTTTGTGTAAAAGCGTAGGCAGCGGAGCTAATTCAATTTATTATCAAAGAGTCCATTGTCTCTGGCGCGTCGTCGTCCTACGGAAGGAAAATTAATTATTGCGATGCGCTTGCCGCTTATTGCGACAATGTGTGTGATTTAATTAACGAGTTATTAATTAGCCACGCTTGATTAATCATTAACATGTTGAATAGTTAAATTTTTATCATCGTCGTCGCTCGAATTAACGGCCACGATGATTTATTATTTTTCAATTACTCAATTAAATCATAAATTAAATAAGCCTAATTATGACGTGGCAGGATTGATCGCGCTCGCTCAATTAAATCGACTCGATTTACATTTTTGGTGGACTCGATAAATTTGACACTGTCGACGCTCCATTTATTTTATTTTTATTCTACACACCGAGCGCCGCGCCTCGGGCGATACTCGGTTGGGTGACCGGATGTTGATTAAGTCAAAACTTGACCATCGGGCAGGAAAAAAAATGTCTCTTTTTTGTCGCAAAATTTATGGGCAGACGTTTAAATCTCGAGCGTTGATTGACCGCCAATAAATTCGGGGGAAAAAGGCGCAGCGACAATTTTTTTTCCCATGTTCCGTCATCGCTGCCTCTCCGTCTAGACATTCCTGATGTTGCGATATTTCAAAATCACTATTATCCAAAAACAAGTAAATTGAAGAAAATATCGTGAAAATTGCAACATTTTTAGAAAAATGAAATAAAAATAAATAACAGCCACACACGGTGATCGTTCGGTTTGGAAATTTTCTGGAAAAATGGATTTTTCGAACGTCGGCCAAAAATATCGGTCGAAATGAAAAAGAATCTGAAAAAATGAGAATTTTTTAAAATTAAAAAGAAAAAGATTTTTGCCAATTTTTGAAACCGATCCGGTAATCGAGGCTCGAAGATTTAGCTTCGATCCTCGTTCGTAAATTTGGAGGTACTATTCAACGAGTCCCTCGTCCACGACCATATTCGCGTACATTTCTTCTCTCTCGATCTTTCTCGCTCGCTCCAGCATGCGGGGAGAGCCTTCCGATATTTTTCTCTGTCCAAACGTCACTGGTGCTTAATACATACGGGCTCTACTTCTCGCGAGTGTCTCCTGTGGCGTCGGTCATACAGACATACATAGATATGTATAGACATTTCTTCGGTACATCCACTTGGCGATGTTTCTTCACGCGCCAAGAGAGATCAATGTCATCACCTTTGACTGCGCTCGCGGTTCCGCAGTTGACAAAAACTCGTTGGCTACGTGCTGCTGCTTATTCCCATAAATCGCATCGCGGCACACTGCGCGAACGACACAAACTTTAACATCTGACTCGAAAAATAATGAAAATTCGCCATTTCCGTTAAACGGCTTTCTCAATTTACCAAAACACGTGGGAACAACAATTTTCTCGAAAAGCAAAAAAAAAAAAAAATGACAAAAATTTCATTTTATGGCTTTTGAGGTTGAGCAATGAGAGTCATTGAAAAAAAAACATTAAATCGTTCGGCATATCTACCAAATGGGAATCCCAAAATTGTGCCTAAAATTGATTGAATTGTGAAAAATCGATTTTCTGCGATTTTAAGATCGAAATTTGGATTAATTTTTTTATTCAATTTATGAAAAATATTTATAAAGATGATTCGATTAATTCGATCGGATCGGACTTTTGCGTACCGAAAGCGACGACAGTCGCAGTGAGGCTTTTGTTTGGTGGACGAGAATTCGATGATCGACATCGATCGGGAATTATGAAGGCTAGTGGAGAAATTGCGGAGAAGTTGGGAGAAAGAGGAGGAGGAGAGGGGGGGGGGGGATTGGCCTAGAAAGCGAGGGCACACATGATAGCTGTACACACAAAGCGTACGTAGCTTTATAAATAATGATCGACCGATAAGTGTTGGATGGTGCGTCGCGGCTGTATATTTGTAGCTGGTGGTGGTCCATGCAGCAGTAGCAGCATCAGAGGTGGAGAAGATGTACGTTGGCTCGGCTGGCATTGGAAGAGCGCAAAAGTGGTAGTGGTCAAGCGAGGATGCACACAGGCTGCTCGTTTCTGTTGGTAGAAACGATACCGAGGCGCAAAATCTTATGAGAGCACATGGAGAACCGCGATCTTCGCTCGTAATGATTATAGTCCGGAATCTCTGTTTCTTATGTTCTCTTGGTCCTCTTTCTCCTGCGTCGCGTTTGTATGTTCGACTGACTCAGCTAGAATGAAACTGTGATATGTGCAGAAAAGGAGGCAACCAATTTCAATGGCTGGAGAGAGTGGGGGAGTGGGGGGGGGGAGAGAGAGAAATAAACAGAAATGACATGGGAGGTACGTAGGATGAAAAGGTAAATGTACGTGTGTTGATGATGTGTGTTCCTCTTGGAAATGAGAGCACGAGCCACGTGAAAGTCGAGGAAGGGGTTCTTGTGAGCTATAGGCAAGAGCGAACAAGAGTCCGACTGGCTCAGTCGTTCGTGGACCTCGAAGGACGATAGTGAGGTCGTGCAAGAAGAAGGCACTTCCTCCTTCTCGAAGCCTCCTCCGGCCGAACAGACACTCTATTCCAATTTTAATTTCCTTCATTTGATATACCTCTCCACATTCTTGTCCATTCGCTGCTTCGGGCCTTTTTCTTGCCTCCGCGATTTTCCAACTCGAACCTATACCCCGTGTACCCAACACCCCGATATATCGATCTGCCAAGATCGAGCCTTCGACTATTTGTGCTCCAACTTTGCGTGATCGTTGTTCGCCATTTATTTGAAATTTTTCGCCACCGTCACTCTCGTTTTTCGCACCCGGGACACCCAAGCTGCAGGATGCGATCTCACGTCGTGGCCACCTTCCTGCTCCTCTGCTGCTTACAAGGTTCGTTTATTGTTAAATATTTTTTATCATTTTAATTAACGCCAACACCCGGCGAGAGAAAAGCTTTGGAAAAATCGATTATTCGCTTTTTTTACTTCGATTCACATACACCCTCAAAGCTTAGTTTGAACAAAAACTCTCGAATGAGCTAAAAAAAAAAAATTAAAAAAAAAAAAAAAAAAAAAAAAAAAAAAAAAAAAAAAAAAAAAAAAAAAAAAAAAAAAAAAAAAAAAAAAAAAAAAAAACAGAGCACGCCCTTAAGCACAGCACGTCCTTAAGCGGAGAGAATCTCGAGTTTTCGTGACGAGGGGTCCGAAAGGCTCTCGTAACTTCGTTCAGCGTGTACGAAAGCTCCAGCGGTAATTCTCCCTCGCTTTGTGCAATGGAATAATCGAATGAGAAAATAATATAAACGAATTGATTTTTTACGCTGATTGTTAATCTCGCTTGGCTTCCAACGAATCTTGTTTCTCTCCCTGTAAGCACATTCTCATCCACGTATCTCGTGAGAAATGTTAATTGTGCGAGCCGATGTTGCATTTCCTAGGATTATCGCATCTGGCAATTGATTTCTTCCGCGCGTGTTGTAATAATATTTCTTCTCGCGCGATTCACACTAATCTTGGACGTCCTTTGTACGAGTTGCGACAAATTCTCAACAGCCCGGGCTCTCGCTTCCTCGATTTATATTTCTGTCTCCCTTTTCACTCATTCCAACGAGTCTCTCGTGCCATGATTTTTCCTCACTGTGCATTTCCAGTCGGTAAACTTTTCAAGGTCAGATCCAACATAGATCGCTGCAACGGATTCAAGAAACCAGTCGGTGTGACTGACAGGCAAATCCGTGATCGCGGGGAGTAACAGCCACTTCAGATCTTTCATCCAGTTGATAGAAAGTATAACGAGATCATTTACGGACGTAAGAGCTGCGAGGATGGCCGAGTGTGAAGAAAGAAAGTGTATGAGAGAACGAGATTGATTCATTCATTCCGTATTTACTTTCTCAGCTATTTTCATATATTCACACATTCTTCTTACGTCCATGCATTACATTGTTCATCCGACTACCTATACAATTTATTGTATAGAGGGAGAGAGATTGATTGATTGATTTATTCATTATGCCCTGGCACACTTTTCGGCAACAGCGAATAATGTAAGCGAGCATAGTAAAAGCCATAGTAGCAAAAGTAGCAATACATAGAAAAAATAATGATGGAGTTGTCAAGCGATATTCGTGAAAGATGGTACGAACGAAGTGAGTTCCCAGAGCTGCGAGTTTGGCGTATAAGGGCGATAAGTCGATCGGTAAACTGAGCAACAAAATGGTATGGATACAGGATGTCAATGGTGGAACATTGAGGGCGCTCAAAAGATGAAAAACAATGGAAGAACTGAGGCATCCAGTGAGAATCATGAATCAATTATCGATTAGAAAAAAAAATCAATCGATCTATGAAGTTGGCGGTGTTACTAGTCTGTAAAATGCCTAGCATCACTCTTAAGATGATGAACTCGGGTCAATAATCCATTGTCCTTATCTCCATAGTTCGATAGAATAAAAATTTCGATTTGACCTTGAGCCCAATTCTCAAGGTCAAATTAATTTTTTTTTCAATGAGCATCATTATTCGAGAATGTAGGATGACCTCTATTTGAATGAATTGGCAGAGACGAAGAGAAAAAATAAGGCAATGGAAAGAAGAACCTGGGAAAACGATCGATCCATTTATCTCGTTAGTGTTGATTTTTTTTGCCTCTCCTCCTGTAACTGGCGTTGTTGTTGGACTATCGGGATAACGTTATAATTAATACGTCTCATCATGTTCATCAAAGAGGCGCGATCCGATCGTTATGCTTAATAGATTATAGAAGCCATGGGATTAATTCGAGAAGGGAAGAAAGAGAGGAAGAGAACTAGATTTATACTCACGTATATATTTATATCGAGAAGCTCATATCCTTATGCAATTATCCGCTTGCTATCGTATTTTATGCCCGTAATTGATGGACCAGTCTCGTAATTGCAACCATGTGCTTTTTTCGCTTAATTTCCAAAGAGAAAGAACAAGAGTAAGAGAGATGGAGAAAAGAACCGAGAACGTCGAACTGGGTTAATTTTATGCAACATGAGATACTTCCGTTTTTGCGAGCCCCCCAGCTATGATGATGTCTTTTCATGGGGGGGGGGGCACTCAGACGATCCCAGATAAGAAGAAAAACCGCTACTGAATTACGTCCCCATCTCATGCTCCAAATTATGCCCGCATCTTACGTTTGGCTTCTCAAGCAAATGGACTTTGTGCAATTTTTTTTTCTTTTCATTTATGTTCAAATGATGCTCCCACGGGAGTGCACATATTTGAAAAAAAAAAAAAAAAAAGTTTTCCATTAATGGAAAAAGAACCGAAATAAAGATCTGAAATCCAATTTA